>JALQPE010001195.1:0-15229 GCA_030407315.1 Asparagopsis taxiformis | reverse complement strand
TGATGTAAATTACGCCAACGTCTAGTTGCGTTTTTTAAATCAGTCTCAGAATAACTTTTATTAAACTTACCCACTGATGCAACAGAAGAAAAATTACTGGATCAAATATAGTAAAACAAACACCACCCAAACCAAATGCTGCTGTTATTAAAACAGTAATGAAGACCAAAAATGCCTTTTGGTATTTTTCTAAAGTCGTAAACATGTAATGTAATTCCTATTTTTCAAACAATTTGTGTTAGAGGAATAGATTTGGAGGTCGAACATTATCTTAACTAGAAATTCGTATTTCTCTAGAAACTGTAGTTCTAGGAGAGCCATATTCGATCGAGGTATAAACACGAACAAGTAATTAAGATTTGTTTTGTGACCATCTCTTGTAGCTATTCCAATTTACGTGTAATTTTATACACTTTTTTCATATAGTTAAGCCAACGCCCAAAATCTCTTGGAGAGATAGGCTTTTCTTTGAGAGATTTATTGATTTTTTCTTTGAGAGATTTCCACGAAGCATTAGGAGTTCCGTTTTCTACGTTTAAACTTCAACTACATGAAACGCATTTCCTGAGGCAATAGGAGCACTTAGTTGTTTTTTCGACATATTCCAAACAACTTTTTCTAGTTCAGAAGGAAGCTCTCCTTTGAAGGCAATAGGTAACTTCCCACCGTTTGCTCTTGTTGTCAAAGCTTTTGATTTTTGTTGGGCTAATGCCGCAAAATCAGCACCTTGCTTTAGTTTTTGAATCACTTCCAAGGCTTCTTTTTTTGTTTCAACCATTATGTGCCGTGCTTCAAGATGTTTACGCCGCAATTCAAAAGCCGGATCAACTGCTGAACAGATAAACTGTAACGCCATTTTATAATAAGTTACGCTTTAGATCACGTTCGGTAGCGCCTTGTTCTTTTAGATAAGAAGCCCAGTCTTTGCCTAATTCACTTTTATTTTTTGCTTCGTTTGCTTTATTTCTTTTAGTACATTTTGAATAACCTCTTTACGTTGAATCTCTACTTTTCCTTTTGAACTTCTTTGCGAATTATATGACGTACAACAAGTTCGCGGATCACTTCATTGGCTTCACGTGGATAACGTCTAACGAGTAAGTCAAATACTTGAGATTTTGTTACTTGAAAGTCTTTGATTCGTATAATAACGTCTGTATTTTTATCCTTTTGTGTAAATCCTTGAGTTGATAAAATAATAAGTAGGATGATAATGAATGTGTATTTTTTGAGGTAATCAAAATTTTCTCCTAGGAAACTGGGGAATTCCTCGATATGTTATTTTTAGGAATAGAGTGTCTACATGTTTTGATACTTAAGTAAGCTTTAAATATTTTAGCCTTCATTATGAACTTTGTTGCTCCTTGAGAACCTGTTACAAAATTACGTTGAAGCGAAAATTTAGATGCGCTTTGAGTCTAGGAAAAAGTTTCGAAATTCTCTTGCGTCTAGCAGTAGCTAAGCCGAGAGGATTTTTAACCTTTTGACAACGAATCGAAAAATGCGTATAAATTTGTAGTCAATGTTAGCTTCGTAACTGGCTCTGAATACATCAGAAATAAAACCTTACAAAACAAAATATTTATACAACTATTACAATTTGTGCCAAACATGTCTCTAACCCTAAAATACTCGTCGTTAGTTTAAGCTCTACTTGGCTATTTGTCAACAAAATTCAATAGCACACTAGGATTTCAGTATGTTAAATTCAATATGCAAACTCTCTGCTACGGAGATAAGTAGCTTAGTTAAAAACAAAGACATTTCACCTGTCGAAATAGTACAAACTCACATAGATCGTATATTAGAAGTTAACAAAGACATAAACGCTGTAGTAGTTCCACAATTTAAAAATGCTTTAATAGAAGCAAAAAAACTGGAAAATTTTTAGAAAAAAAACGGCACTTACCCTTACTTGGTGTACCTTTTACTTTAAAGGAGATGATCAGTGCGGAAGGATTACCTAACACAATAGGCTGTTTGAACCGCCGTAATCGCATTGCTATAAAAATGCAACCGTTACCGATAGATTAAAAAAAGCAGGAGCTATATTGTTAGGTTTAACTAATCTGCCTGAGATGGCTTTTGGCTTAGAATCTAGCAACCTTGTCTATGGAAGAACCAATCATCCGTTAGATTTTACGAGAACTCCTGGAGGAAGCAGTGGAGGCGAAGCAGCAGTTATTTCTGTAGGAGGTGCTCCTTTTGGAATAGGAAGCGATGCTGGGGATCAATTCGTATGCCTTCTTTTTATTGTGGTATATTCGGACACAAGCCATCAGCTCATATTATTCCTCTAACAGGGCATTATCCTCTAGACGAAACAGAAGAGATAATAAAACTATATCCGTAGCACGCTGTTGCACTGTTGGCCCTATGTCACGTAAAGCTTCCGATCTACCTCTATTGATGCGATTGATTTGTGGGAAAGATGGTGTCGATCAAAGTGTGTTGATTGGGATAGTTCACGTGACATGACTCCTAAAATTCTAAAAGGAAAACAATATGGTTTTGTCGCGATCCTCAAATAAAAGGACCCCGAAAACGAGCATGAGCATACAACAATCCGTTGATAGTGCCGTTGATATTTTGAAGGAATTAGGGCAAATATGCAGGAATGGAATACCTGTGATTTTTGGCATGCCTTTGATATGTGGAGTGCTATTTTTGCAGCAGAAAATCAAGGAACTTTTGCTGAAGCTATTGGTAAAGGGAAGCCTGTACGCCCATTATTTGAATTAATAAAACATGCAACAAAAAATCCCAATTATAGTGTTCCCTGTCTCTTGTTTGTATTAGGAGAAAAAATACGTCATTTTTTCCTGAGAAATCAATAAATAGATATTTGAACGAACTAGAAAAATTGAGAATTCAGCTACAGGAAAAATTAAGTAATAGTATTTTGATTATGCCAACTCTCCCACGCTCCGCTCCTAAACACAATCAAACATTGTTAAGTCCATTTAGCTTTACATATTGTGGTATATTTAATGCCCTAGGTTTTCCTGCCACTGCTATTCCTCTGGGAAAAGACACAAATGGTATGCCTATAGGTATACAAGCTATTTCTGCTCATGGTCGTGATGACTTGACAATAGCAACAGCTATTGCAATCGAAGATACTCTATGAAATTGATGTTACCAAATTGAGCAATATATCCCTTAACTAAAGATAAAGATACTGGTGCAAAATAGGCTTCTTTTTGGCCAGAATCAAGGAGCCTCCACAAATAATCTATTATCTTTTGCTGTGACTCCCACATCTCCTTCTTTACCTGGTAGTAACAACTCTACTTTTTCCCATTGGTCGTTTCTCAGTGCATAACGTCTCATCTTTCTCTCACATAATAAAACTCAATCGCTCTTTTCTTAAAAAATAATTGATAAAAGCAAAATTATCAAAAAAAGCATCTAACGAATTTTGTAAACTATTTACTATGAATTATGAAGAAAATATTATTCAGGCAATTGCATATATGGAGAATCATCTTACCAAGGATATCTCTTTAGAAACAATTGCTGCGCAAGCTTACTATTCGAGTTTCCATTTTCATCGCTTATTTTCGGCTGTGACAAAGGAAACGCCAGGAAGTTACCTAAGAAAAAGGCGTCTATCGCAAGCATCTAAAGAAATTCTTCAATCTAAGAAAGGATTTTAGATGTTGCTTTAGATTATCAATTTCAGTCTCAAGAAGCATTTACTCGTGCTTTTAAAAGTTTTTTTTGGCGTTACGCCTGGTCAATACCGGCGAAGCGGTGGCTTCGCTCATAGAACTCGTTTTTCGAAACTTATGTTAGATAATTTACATCATCGTTATCGGGGAGGAATTTCAGTGGAACCTGAATTTAAAAGAATGTCTGCAATGAAACTTGTTGGCATGATTTGTAGCATTGATAGTGAAAGATTATCGGAAATTTGGAATGCTTTTATAGCACAAAAAGATTTAATTACAGATATTAAAGAAAACAATAATTATTATAGCCTTTGTTTTTACAATGAAGACAATTGCTTTGCTAACTCGTTTTTTATATATGCCATGTGCTGAAGTAAAGGATATCAACGATATTCCAATATCTATGGTTGCCAAGACTATACCTGAAAACGAATATGCCGTCTTTACCCATAAAGGTTCCGTCGATAAATCAAGGATACTTATGAGTATATTTATGGTACTTGGTTAAACAAATCAAATTACGACCCAGCGAATTTTTACGATTTTGGAATGTATAGCGATGATTTTTCAATGGAAAATTCGGAGGAATCTAAGGTTTATATACATGTTCCAATAGTGAAGAGAAATTCTTAATTTTGGATTACTAACTGTTGCGTCGTCGACTTAACAAACCTTCTTCGAAGAATTTTTGACAGGATAACAGGATAAAAAATGAAGATTGAAGGATTGTTAATACAAATAAGTCTTTGGATTTTTGTTCCAATAATAGCCAAAGACTTATCAATAGCGAATATTCTTGATAGTTATTTTTTCTTTAAAATTAATGCGGCTGAATTTATGCAATATCTTAGTCCTGTCGGTTTTGGACCGTCTTCGAAAACGTGCCCTAGATGGGATTCACATTGACTGCAAAGTACTTCTACGCGAGGTCTGCAGGAAGAGATGTATCGCTTTCTGTTTTAATGCTGTTTTATCTTTTGTTTCCAAAAACTGGCCAACCAGAACCAGAGTCTATTTTGTTTTGAGAATCGAATAACTCTTGGCCACATGCTGCGCATAAATAGACCCCTTTCTCTTTGCAATCCCAGTATTTATTTTGAAAAGGACGTTCTGTTCCTTTTTCTCTGAGTATGCGATACTGTTCTTCGCTTAGCTTTTCGCGCCATTTTTTTCGTCCATGTTTTGATTCCTTAATATACTAAAGCTATTTGAAAGTAACTTGGAGTAGAGCTAGTTTCTATTGAAAATGTTTTCTCTAGTGATTGTTGTTTTTTTAATTTACCTCTAAACGGCCAAGAACTATAACAGTGATATTGTCCAACAATTAGTCCTTTTTCATCGTGTAAGAATAAGTGGAAATTTATTTTTAAATCGCGCTCGGAAAACATCGTCGCTACTATTTTGTAGTTGTTTGTTGATTTTTCAATGACTTCTATTTTTTTTATGTAGTCATAATGTTCTAATTTAACACCATTATACTGTTTTAAACTATATAGATAGGCAAAGCGCTCTTTTGCTGTAGCGTAAACAATGTGGGTTTTTTTGTTCTTCGTAGCGTTTGTATTCTGACTTCGCTTGATCTAACTCCCCTTGGATACGAACCTCTTCGTTTTTAAGTCTTTTCTCTCGTTCTCTTTTTGTTTCGCATCCAATAGTAAAGATAACTAAAAGAACTAAAGCATATCGCATAATCATTTTGTGACTTCCTTTAATAAAAAATATGTAGGACCGGAAATTCCTTTGGAAGTTTTAAGGTTCTTTTATCGGAACTAGAGTGTTTACTTTTAAGGTGGCATTAAATCCATATTTTTTGTATTTGATTTCTTCTTGTGAATATTAATTCCACGTGAATCAAATATGTATACATAAAAATGAGGTTGTATTTTTTTCTTATCAGTTTGTAGTTAAACACTACCTTGAGTTTATTACCTTTTAAGGAAACAAAGTTGATAGTTGTTAGGTAATGGTCTAAGTTTTCAAAGTCACCTTGAGTTTCCCCTGTCCAGTCTATGTTCTTTACTTGTGGAAATCGATAAAGTAGGCTGCTTTTTCCAGGTTTCTTGAAGTTCTATTTCTAAGTTTTTGGTATTTTGTTGTACTTGTTTTATTTTCTTTTTCATGTTTGCGATGTTTTTCTCAGCTGAACTGTAAGTTCGCTATCTGCATCACAACCACAAAAAAAGATAATGGAAAATATAATAAAAAACGACTTTATACGCACAAAATTGCTCCTTTGAAAGTATCTTTATAACGCTACTCTAATATAATTCTCACTTTACACAGCGAAAACCTATGTCACCTCTAGATGATTGATGAAAAAACCTTCGCGATAATTTATCGTTGTATGATATTGTTTGCTGGTGAAACTTCCTCCACAGATAACTTTATCTCTTTTTGTTTCCTCATCATACCAAGATGATGTCCACTCCCATACATTTCCTGTTAGATCAAAGATATTTGCTGGTGTTTTACGTGAAGATGTTTTATCTAAGAAAAGGAGTTCACCCGAATTCACATTGGCTCGCATTCTATCAAATTTTTGTCCCCAAAACCACTTTGCATTTTATCGTCAATGTGTTTGGGAAAACGAACTGCTTTTTTCCATTCGTATTCGCTTGGAAGTCTTTTTCCTGCCCAGGCAGCGTAAAGTTTTGCATCATACCAGCTGATGTTTACAACAGGGAATAATGCTTGCTCTTCTGGATATTTTTTTTGCCAATGTCTCGGAAACGAAAAGTCCATATCTTTTAAAAAGATATAATATTCTTGATTTGTTATTTCGTGATCATCAATAAGAAAAGATTTGACCAGCTTTTTCTGAAAAGATTTCCCAAGTGGAAGATCACTTCGCCCTCTGGTATTTGTATCATGTTATTATAATTAAAGTCTGTGGAGCGATTTTTTAATACATAATCTAATTTTTTTTGGAAGGCATTTTGCTCTTTTTCTGCTTTTTGTTTGTAAGTTAATAATGTCTGCTGTGTTTCGCTTTTCTCTAATTTTGCATTTGTTGCTATTACTATTTCTGTATTTTTTTCCATGTAGTTGAAAATATATGGGCGCACTTTTTAGAATCCTAAGAGTGCTATAATGCAAAGTAGAACAACTAAAAGCATATGCGATTTTTCCGATTGTTCGACATACCTCATGAATTGTTTGGTATTCCTATGTCGATTTTCTGGTTCCCACCTTATTGCTTTTAGTATTGCGTGCTCTAGTTTCCCTGCTATTTTTAAACGGGGTTTCACTTTGCGCATAGGAGGAGCTTGTGGAGGCTTTTTGGGGTTATGTTGTAGTAGAATACCTGATGGAAAAGGAAGCATACGTGTAATAAGCTCATAGAATATTACCCCAAGTGAATAAATGTCGCAAGCTGGATTTAGTTTTTACCTAGAAATACTTCTGGTGCAGTATAGTTATTCGCTTGTCGAGGGGTCATTATATTTATTTGAATTTGGCTATCGTGTTCTTGTGAAAAGTAATTTTCTCCTAACCCTATTATTTTAATAAAGGATTTTGCATTGAAGTTTTTACTAGTAATATTTTTGATGGTTGTAGTCCTTGATGAATAATGTTTTTTTTGGTGTGCAATACCCACTATTTGCAATGTCTGCTTTATTATCGAGTAATATAAACTTGGCGAGATAGCAGGAGCATTCTTTATTATTTCTTCTAAACTTTCGCCTTTTAGGTATTCTGTCACAATGTATATGTAATCTTTGTCGTTTCGGCCAAAATCTATTAACTTTACCCAGCCAGGATGAGATACTTTTTGCGCTTGTTGCAACGACTTTTTTAAAGCATTGTAATGGTCGAAATTTTTGATTGGTTCACTTGAAATTTTGATGGCAACTTCACGTTTGGTTGCTACTTCACATCCATAGTAAACAAACCATTTTCCGTTTGAATTGATAGATTGTTTTATTTCGTATTTGTCTTTTAGTATTTGTCCCGGAAATGCATTTGCTACTTCATCTATTTTTTTATCTAGCTTTGTTCCATCAGATGGACAAAATAAAATGTGATCACTGTATGTACGCCCACAAGAAGAGCATCTCTTCATTTTTTTGTTCCTTTATTTTGCAATTTCTTTTATTTTTTTATGCAGCCAATTGTTTTCTTATTTTTATTTTGTATTGTGTTAAGCAAATTTAATGCTTTTTGAGGTGAGTTTTTCTTAATAAGTTTGATTGCGTCGTATATTTTTATTTCTTCGTTGAAATATTTGGCTACATATGCAAAAACCTCATTTTGTTGTCCAAGTTTTTGAATATAATATTCTGCGTCACTGTATTTTCTTGTTCCATACTTTTTAGAAAAGCGCGTGTGAGTATCTTTTCATACCACATTTTTACTTTGTCACTATTGTCTATTTTTTGAGCAAGAGAAATCCAATCTAATGCAGCATTGTATTTTTCTTCAGAAAAAGAGTCTTCTGCCAAAGATATATAATATTGATATTTTCTTGCAGGAATAAGCGTGTAAATATACATAAACAGAAGGATGATAAAAAAAGCTCCCAAAGGAATAAATATTCTCATTTTTTTATCAAATCTTGCAATGAATTGGTTTAAGGCAACTTGTGTGATTAAAGTTTTTGCCAAACAGAACTCTTCTCTTTGTAGTTGAGAGCATTAGCGAAGTCTTTTGCATTTTTAAATCTTTTTTTAGGATCTTTTTCTAAAGACTTTGTAACAATAGCATCTATTATATCAGGTACACTGTCCATTTTCATCTGTGCGCAGAATTTCTTTAATGTTATAGGGGTTGTGCGCAAAATCGACTTTAAAACTTTTTGCCTTGTACCACTGAAAGGGGTTGTCCCTGAAATCATGTGATACATCAGTGCACCAACAGCATAAATATCTGTATGTCCTCCGACATTTTCACTCATATTTGCTCTGGAGCCATGTACCTTGTTGTTCCGATTATATAGCCTGTTTTTGTTAGCGTTTGTTGTTCTAAGCCACTAACTTCAGAAAATACTTTTGCCACACCAAAGTCAAGTACACGTACCTTTATTTCTCCAGATGTATATTCTACCATAATATTGCCTGGCTTGATATCACGATGTGCAACTCCTTTTTGGTGAGCTACTTCAAGCGCAGATAATATTCCCTTTGCAATTTGTACTACTTCTTCAATTGGCAATCTCTTTTTTTGGATGAGGATATTACGTAGACTTGGCCAGGACAAAAGTCCATGATGAAAAATAATGTTCCTTTTTTAGTCTTATGAACGCTGCGAACAGGTACTATATTTGGGTGTAGCAATTCTAAACCTATTTTAGCTTCGTTGATAAAGCGTTTTTGGTATCTTTCTTGCATATCTTCTGGAAAAGCATCTAATTTTAATATTTTTATTGCCACAGCTTTTTTTAGAATTAGGTCTGTTCCTCTGTATACTTTCCCCATTGCTCCTTCTGCAATATGGGATTCTATGCGGAATCTTTTAGCGAGAATTTTGCTAACCATGCTATCATTTTATTGGATATGAGACTTTGAGTGGTCATTAATTTAGGAGAGATTGATTGCAAATTGGGGACTTTGATATATCTTTTGCAGCTTTCGCAGCGAATTTCGCTGCGATTTTCTGAGATATTGACTTTGATTTTTTGCCCACATGGGCAGCCTAGTAGAAAAATTTTCAATTTTATTACCTTGAAAAATAATAAGAGTACACCATTCGATATGTGGTGTAATAAAATGATGTATCGATGCAATAATTACATCGATACATCACTTGTTTAGAGTAAAGAATTTAGTGTTTTTAAAGTTTTTATAGTGCACTAGGAACATCTAGAAATATCATCAATTAGATTTATTTTTGTAAGCCGAATTGGTGGCACTTCTATCTTGTTACCATTTTTAGCGCTTTTTCTTTGGATGTATTCTGGGTTGTTTAGCGCCAGTTTTTCTAATCTTGAATTAAATGTGCCATGGATACATACCTTTCTTTGGAGATTTGTGTGTAGCCTTTTTGATAATCTTTTTTGTTTGTTCGGATATACATTCTAGTTGCATATCGTATGGTTCATCACCTGTGAACAAGTAGTAAAGGGTTTTACCAAAAGAGTATATGTCACTGTAAATAGTTGGACTTTTTGATGGATCAGAAATTTCTTCTGGTGATAAATAATACAAAGAAGAATAAAATTCACTGCTTATACGAATTTGGTTTTTCCATTCTGTGAGACCAAAATCAACTATTTTTTAGTCCATTTTTTGTTTTAATACAGTTACTTGGTTTAAATCGCCGTGAATAATTGTTTTTTTATGAGCATAGTCTATAGTTTTACCTATTTCTATAGCTACATTTATTTTTTGTTGTAGTGATACATTTTTGTTGTAGAGCTCGCGTTGTAGATCAAAACCCTCAACATGCTCCATTGCTATCCACAAATTCGAATCGCCTTCATTAAAAAAATCGTATATTTCTACGATATTCTCATGTTGGAGTTGGTGAGCATTTTTTAGAGATTTACGTAATTGTTGCTTTTTTCAGAAGATATTTTTTCTGACTGTAGTACTTTAATCGCAACAATTGTTCCATTTTGTAAGTTAGTCGCACGATATACAAAACCAGTTCTACCTTTTGCTATTATAGCTAACATTTTATACATTTTTGAAGGAAATAGTTCGAAATTTTTATTGCGATCTATTGCCATTGGTACATTTCTATCGCTTTAGTATAGTTGCCTGAGCTACGAAGTACTTGAAAGTAGGCCCAGTAAACATTTTCGTCTTGTGTACCTTGATCAACTAATTTCTGTAGAATATCTATCGCTTTGATATGCGTTCTTCACAATTAATGTATGAATGATTTGTAAACGATGGTCCAAAGGAAGAGAATCCCATTGGTTATCCTCTACTAACATATTCAAATTGTGAAGCAACTTGACTTCTGATTGTAGCAAAAGGTAGCTATTCTTTGGTGCATTTTGTATTGATTGAGTATTTGTAATACTTGATCTAACTTTGCATTTATATGATGGTGATCTTGTGCCAATGTATCTAGTTTATGCATAATGGTACCAGAAGACTTTTGTATTCTTGAGCCATAGAAAAAATTTCGTCGATTTTGTTAATCTTGTTGCTTGAGGTCCTAATACACTTAGTTTGGCAAAGTCTTTGTTTTCTACAGAGAGATGAATTTGCTGTTGAATATCATCTAAGCTTTTCTGTATTTTTTTCGCGATCTAATCGGTCAATGATCGCAGCAAGGTTTGCGTTACTACTAATCTCGAGGTGAAAATGAGCAACTAGTCCCTCTATTAACAAATTACGAAACTGCAAAATTTGGATAAGCTCGTTTGATGCAGTAAGCTCCTTTTCGATATTTTCAATAACAATATCACTTATATCTTTAGATGATAAATGCTTCTCTGAAGTTGTTAAATGGTTTAACAGCTGTTGTTCTGTGTATTGTGAAAAATCGATTATTTTTTTACTAATTTTTTCTAGGTTGTGACATTGTTGTAGTGCGTTTTGGCAAAAAATTTCTAGTTTTTCACCGGTATGACCATTTCTTACGGCAAATGGAGTAATTACTTCTTGCGCAAATTTTTTAGCAATTTGCTTACGACTCTTTGGAGATAATAGGTGATTTTCACCAGCGCGATTTCAGCGTGCGGATGGATTCTTCCCAAGATCTCTGCATCGATTCTGCTATTTGGGTGATACTTTCATTGTATCGCTTTAGTCCTTCAACAACATTGTCTACAACTAGACAACCTGGACTAATCCCTTCCATAAGAGCAGATGCTATCCATGAAAATATATTCATTATATTTTTCATGATTTATCTGCCTTACGGCGAAAATCCAAATTTTGTACCATCCTCATATAATCCTCCTTTCTTGCTTGATAATGCAGTAGCACATACAATTTAACTACAAAAAGATATCAACTCGAAATTAGAGTAAATATATGTTTGATATATGAAAGTGAAAAGGGTTTCATCTCTTTAGACACAAAGTGGATGCACAATATTCAAAAAATAATTAGGATGTGCCCTTTAGGCTTTGATTTAACCTGATTTTATTATGCACTAAAAATAGCTATCATACAAGTATACTCTGTTAATTTATTTTTAAGAGCGCATGAACCTGTTATAAATTTGTAATTATGTTTTTACAACAGGTCTTAAATACCCAGCGAAAAGTTTTTACTGAGTACTTAAGTTTTGTTGATTGTTTTTAGGGACGTGGTGGAAAATAGTTTGCTTGATTCAGTTGTATTATTGTTTACTAGAACAATACTGTCTATATAGAATACAATAAAAATGATCTATTTTGCAAGTTTACCTGTTTATGGTAGTTGAGAACGAAGCCAGGCAAACAAAGTTCCTAAAATAAATCCATCCAAAATGCCCATAGAGCTCCAAATATTAATGGACTCAACCCTGAAGAACTTTGGTTTATATAAGGAATAGAAGCTGACACATCGGACATAACTGTAACATATTGACCTCTTATCTCCCATGCGAATCTGCCAAGACAACGTAGATCGCGAAAGTAATACCACATATGAGGCCAAGCGAAGGACTGGATTTAAAGTGTTCATATTGTTTCCCTAGAAAATAGAATTATAATCAGAGTGCGTCGACATCTATCGTTGTTAGCAAATACGGTTTTTTGGAGAGCTAGCTTTGTTATTTTTCAGCTACAGAACAATAAGGCGCTTTTAAAACACTTTGCTATTGCCCAATTTTCTCAGATTTCATAAGAATTCAAATGGCGACGCACCTTAATCGATTTATCTCATGGTGCACTGTAAATACTATAACAAAAAAGTGTTGCCCTCTACAAGTAATGGTAAAGTTAAAAAATTATTGCCGTGAAATATTAGGCAGATTGTCTAATATTACCAAGCCTGAGCTCGAAGAAATAAACCTTATGTCGACACGCCCTAATAAATTTAAATCCTCATATCACTTTTAAAAGGTTTTAATCCTAGCAAAAAGGAATGCAAGATTTCGATAAATTTTTCTCTCTGATCAATGAAAACACTGTGAGAAGCGTTTTTAACAATACGAAAGTTTTGTTCTCCTAAAATGTTTTGCATAGTGCTAAATTGCTGTATGTCAAATAACCCATCCTCCATACCATATATTCCGTAAACTGGTAAATTTGTGCTCATGTTTTTCCACTCTGCTTCCAAGTTAAGTGAAGTATATTTTTCGTTTTCAAAGAAACCAGTAACAGGTTGCCGTTGCATGGGGAAATTGTTTTTACTTATTACTGCGTATAGTTTTTGCGCTGCTTTTGTCGGGGTGTTTGGAGAATATAAATTGCATTGCATGGCATGGTAAAAACTGTATGAACTGTAATTTAAACTGTTTGGGTCCATTTCTCGAATCATTTTTAAATATTTTAAGTTTTGAGGAGCAATCCTTTTATATTTTTTTTCGCAGTTTTTTAAAATGGTTTGGAACATTTTGGGATAATGAAAAGGGGAGCCAACGAGAACTATATTTTGTACTTTATCAGATGTGCTTGAGCATATTTTAAAGCAACAGTACCACCGAAGCTATGTCCTATTAAGGTTGCTTTCTGTATATTATACTTGGAGTATATGTTTGTGATATCGTTTATTGTTTCTTGAAATGTGTATTTTGCTGTAGTTTTTAGTGAACGTCCACTTCCTCTTCTATCATACACAATGACATAATATCCTTTTTGAGCAATTTCTTTTGCCGCAGCGTATTCAAAATTTGCGCTATGGTACCAGGTCCTCCATGTAAAAAGATAACTGTTGGATGTTGTGGGCTCCCGTAAGTTTTTGAGAAAATAGGTTTCTTCTTTTTTAGAATACATAGTAGTGGTCTTTGATCACTTTTTTCAGCATCGCGGGACATTTTATTATTATCTACTACAATATAGAAAAAATTACTATCGATAGCTAAGCCTTCGGCAATACCGTAGTGCATATCATCGTATCTATATTTTGGAGATAATAATATACTTTAAAAGAATACTTTTGTCCAAATACAAATTGGTTGTTTTTTTCTTTACTTGCACAATTCATGCGCATTGCGAAATAAAGCCCAAAGATTTTGCTGATAGAAGTATAAACCTGCAAAATCTAAGGGAATATCTTTTGCTAAATATTTTTTTTGCTGTAATTGTTGCCCAAGTACTATTTTATTTGTGGAGAGGTTTGTTTTGATAAGGCCACGTGGTTGCCTTTCTGCAGCTACCCATAGATTACCGACGTTATCTGCTGTAACTCCTTCTATACCAGCATTACGTAAACTGAATAGACCTAAATTTTGGCCATATTTTTGAATATCTATATCTAGCCATTCTGTTTCTCCATTTTCTGGATAAACTTTTAGGACTTGGCAAAGATATTCACTTGCTAAAAATAACTGATTATTGAAATGAGTAATACCTTCAAATCTAACTTTTTTGCATCTTTTTTATCTACTTTTAAAGATAAAAATGGTTGTATCGTTGCTTTTCCGTTGTGAATGACTATTTCAAAATAGTATTGTCAGTTTTGTCATCTACTGTTAGTAGTTTGCCATTCCAGATTGTTAATCCTGACGGCTCTATTGTTTTTTTCGGAGTCAATAGGTAATACTTGGTGAATCTCTAGTTGCTCTGGTTCTTGAGCATGTAGATGTAGTACAAAGAATATTGTAAAAATACATAGCCATCTCATTTTAGTTCCCTTAATTTTTAGTATTTTAATATTTTCGATTTAGGGAGTATCCCTAGTCAGCCTTTACTAATTGCGTAGCTCTTGTAAAATCTAGCTTCGTTAAGCCTCACTTACAGAACTTTGCTATGCGACGTTTGGCTTGCCTAGCTATATTTCACAATGACTTGCGTACTAAGCAAACTCTGAATAGGGACACGCCCTAGTAAATATATTTAGAATCTGCTACCATTATGATGCTGTAGCGAAAATGTAAAGCAAGCTTTTTCTAGATGTCTAAACAGTTGAATATTGGGACCTCTAATTATCCTTATTTTTATATCCTGTCATTTCAACATAACCGTTACCTGAAACATTTTTTCCTTTGATGGAAACAGCTCCTTCCCAATAGGCAAAGTTTAGTCTTAATTCTTGGTTCGGTTGATGTGGTTTTACGGTAACCTCTAATTGGTGTTTTGGTATTTTGATTTCCATAAAGAAGGATAACGTATATTACTTTCTGCGCTGATCCAATATTTGAGAACTTCAATAGAAAAATCTGAATTCTTTAAATGCTCATAATGTCCATTTTTCATTACGAAAGTACCTGAGGAGTTTGGGTCAATTGCGCCTAGTTTTTGACGTAATTGGTATAACATTATGTCACGCCCATCATCTAGTTGTAGAGAAAACCAATCCCAACCTACTTGGCTTTTGCCAAGAACACTTGTACTCCATTCGCGGTCTAGCCAACTTAGTCCATCTACTATAAATTTTTGACCATCTATTGTAAGATAACCATGCGTTTCTAAACGTGTTTGGGAATAATAATAAGAAGCATTGCCTCTTTGATCGCTTTTTTGACTTAAGCCAGTTTTTCCATTGAGTACTTTTGGCTTTTTTGCCGTAACT
>JALQPE010001194.1:0-16125 GCA_030407315.1 Asparagopsis taxiformis | reverse complement strand
ACGGTGTGCAACGCGTCGGCCAACGCACCTTCCCGCACGTCGTACGGCAACGCCCGACGAGCAGCTCGAACAGCACGACTCCGAGCGAGTAGACGTCACTTTGCGGGCCGATCGCACGCGTATCACCAACGGCCTGCTCGGGGCTCATGTACGGCACCGAACCGAGCAACTGCCCCGCACCGGTCACCATCGTGACATGCGTGTCCGCATCGACCAGACCGGCGACGCCAAAGTCGAGGATCTTCGGCCGCCCCGGTTCGACGACCAGGATGTTGTCCGCTTGAGGTCGCGATGCACGACGCCGCGCTGATGCGCGTAGTCGATCGCGTCGCAGATCTGCAGGAAGACGTCGATGCGCGCAGGACGCTCAACGCGTGGCGCTGTGCGACTCGTGTGGCGGCAAGCCCTCGACGAACTCCATCGCGAAGAACGGAATGCGCCCGGCCTCCGATTCCACCTCAGAGGCTTCGAAGACCGGGCGATGCCGGGATGTTCGAGCTTCGCGAGGATCTCCGCTTCCCGTCGAAAGCGTCGCAGGAGCTCGGGACGGAGGTTGCCGGACCGAATCACCTTGAGCGCGACGCGACGCCCGCCGTCCTCGGCCTCATAGACGATCCCCATCCCGCCCTCGCCGCAGACCTTGCGGATGCGATACCGCCCGATCTGCCGCAGTGGAGTCGACGCGGGCTCGCCCGCGATCGGCGCGTCGGTGGCCAACACCCGATCGACGGCCGCACTGCGCGGGCTGCCCATCCTCGACGAGGAGTTCGTCGACCTCGCGCCGCAGCTCGGGATCGTCGCCGCACGCGGCGTCGAGATAGGCCGCCTGCTCAGCGCCGGACAGGCCTCGTGCTGCGGCGAAGAGGTCTTGCAGTCGAGCGAATCGTTTCGCGTCCATGAGCGGCTTGGCTCCTAACCAGGAGCCCAATATGGTAGGGCCGCGGTCGGCGCGCCCGACCCAGGAACCCGTGACCGACGATTTCGACCAGCTGCTCGGCCCACTCGGCGCCGGCGAACGCGCGAGCCCGCAACTCATGGAGCGGCTCTATACCGAGCTCCGCACAATGGCCGAACGACTGATGCCAGCGCGAACGCGGCAGTCACACCCTGCAACCCACCGCACTGGTTCACGAGCGTTCCTGCGTCTGGTGAACGCCGAGAAGGTCGGCGAGAAGGGTCACCTCCACTTCCTCGACGCCGCCGCCGTGACGATGCGCCGCGTGCTCGTCGACCACGCCCGGAAAGCTGGCGCCCAGAAGCGCGGCGGCGGGCGCTGGGGTCGTGTCACACTGCGCGGCATCGCCGAGGACGAACCCGACGAAGGCGCCTTCGACGAGGTCGACATTGCGGCGCTGGATACTGCGCTCGCCGCACTCGGCCAGCTCGACGAGCGCCACGCCAAGATCGTCGAACTGCGCTTCTTCGGCGGCATGTCGGGTGAACAGATTGCAGAGCACTTGAAGATTTCGCGAAGCACCGTGGTTGCGCGACCTCGCGTTCTCACGGGCATGGCTCCAGCGACGGATGAAACAGACTCCGCCCTGAGGCGCCCCACGGGTGGCGTAGCTTGTGCGAGGGTGGGTCGCCCTGTCTCGGAAATCGGCCAACCACGAGGTCGCCCGACCACCACCCCGCGACATCCGGCGTCAGCGTGACGCAACCAGGAGGCGGGCCCCCTACTCCTCCATCTCGTCGACGACCGGCGCGTCCTCGACCAGATCCACGACCTCGGGCTCGCTCGCGCCTGACTCGTTGCCGTGGCCGTCGACCCAGACCTCTTCGATCTTCACGCACTCGCCCTTGCGCCACGACGTGCGCAGGAAGTAGGCGTGACCTTCGCCATCTTCGTCCTCCTCGACGCGCGGCACGACCGCGCTGTTGAGGTAGAGCACGCCGCCGCGGCGCACGAACCGAGTGCGCTCGCCGCCGCGCGGATGGAGCAGGCGGTGGTGCATGTGGCCGGCGATCACGGCTCGCACGTTGAGCCCCATCGACTCGATGCGCTGCAACGCGAGCGCGAGGTCGTGATCGCCCCAGTCGCCGCCGGGTTTGCCGAAGTCCTTGCCGAAGATGTCGCTGGTCTGCTCACCGAGGCCGGTCGGGCCGTTGTGCGCCAGGATGACGAGATCGCGATGTTGTGCATTGCGCGCCGCGTCGACGATCGCCGCAGCGGACTGGCGCATGGTATGCACGCCGTAGATCTCGTCGTAGAGCTCTGGGCTGCGCAGACTCTGCCCGCCCCACGAAAACGGTCGCGCGCCGATCACCGAGAGACGCCGGCGCTCGGCACCTCTTTCACGGCGTAGGCGACGTGGTCATCGCCGAGGATGTCGAGCGACTGCTGCAGCTCGGGGGTCTGCGTCTTGTTCGTGAAACTGCGCCACGCATCGTGATTGCCGAGGATCACGGCCTTCGGCACGGGCAGCTCCTTGACCTTCTGGACGATCTCCGGGCCTCGTCGCCGAGATCGCCGACGAACATCACGAGGTCCGGCCGCGCCCGCTCGAGATACGTCGCGTCCGCGCGGCGCCACCAACGGTGCACGTCGCCACGACGAGGAGGTTGGCGCTCTGGCCTGCAGGGGTCACGGACACGACCTCTGGTTACGGCAATCCGGCCGAGAAACAAGCGCAGCCATGCAATCGCCGCGCCCCATCATTCGCCGCCCCGCCCCGACTCGCGCTCGCACGCAGCCATCGCAGCGACGAGTTGACGATGGAAGTGATGCACCGCGCGTTCCTCGTTCGGGGCGTAGCGGCCACGATCGTAGAGCCGCGCGCGCACTCCGCGCTGGGTCGCGAGGACTACGGCCTGATCCTCGGCCTCGACGGTCTCGAGATCGCCACCGGCGCCGCGATCGCGCAGCCCCGCGTCGACGACGAACTGGCGATACCGCACGCGCGTCCGCTGCGGCGCGAGCGGCTCGATCAGATTGATCGACATGCCCCAGGGATAGAAGTTCAGCAGCGTGCACGGGAACAGGAAGAAGAAGCACGCCGCAACCGCGCGACCGTGCAACGGATGCCCCGCGGGGAACTCGAGCACGGTTCGCCCGGCCGCGAGAGAACGCGACCTGCAACCGACGCGTCGTCGAGCAGATGCGTCTCATACTCGTTCGTGAGCGTGCGCTGCAGCGCCGGGGTGCACGTAGGGCACGTGGAAGCCTTCGAGGAAGTTGTCGAGGTAGAGCGCCCAGTGCGCTTCGAACTCATAGTCGTGGCACCAGTCCGGCGTCGCGGGCATCGGCCGATCACGCAGACAACCCGAGGTAGCGCTCGAGCGGCGCGATCCACTCCGCGAACGACACGTTCGGCTGCACCGCGGCGAACGCGAACCCCGCCCACTCGCCCGTGGCGACGGCCGGCAGCGCATCGTCGCGGCCGGGAAGCCGTCGACATCCTCGAAACCGGGCGCAGCGCGCACGCTGCCATCGAGGTCGAAACAACGACCATGGTAGCGCCACGTCAGCACCTCCCGCGGCCCGGCGCATCACACACGATGCGACCGCGGTGCGTGCATACGTTCGACAAACACCGTCGCTCGCCCGCTGCATCCCGTGTCCACACGAGCGGCTCGTCCGCGCAACCTGGCAACATGAGCCACGGCTCGACGTGCCCGACCGCCGGCGCGTCGCGATCGATCGGCGCCATGTGCCACGACCGCGCGACACGGCGCGCTGCCGCTCGAACCAGTCGGGGTCGCCGTAGAAGACACCCGGCAAGGTCTGCGCATGCCGGATATCGGCGTCGACCACGGGAAGCTCGCGCATCACGACCTCAGCTCTCGAGCAGGCCGTGACGCTGCAGCTTTTCGCGATATGTCGTCCGCGGGACGCCGAACATCTCGGCCGCACGCGTCAGATTACCGTTCGCGGCCGAGAACGTGCGCCGCAGCGCTTCGCGTTCTGCGCCTCGAGCCGCTCCTTCCACGTGCCGCCATCCTCACCGCCGCCGCCGGCCTCGGCGCCGAGTTCGCCGCTCACCGCTGACTCGTTCACCAGGCGGTCACGATCGAGATCGAGGTGCGACACCAGGATCGTCTCGCCACCGGCGCGCAGCGCCGCGCCCTTCATCACATGGCGCAGCTCGCGGATGTTGCCAGGCCATGGCATCTGGCGCATCTTCTCGAGCGCCTCATCGCTGAGCGCGGGCACCTCCGCGTGGCCGAGTTCCTCGGCGGCCTCGGCAAGGAAGCGACCGCAGAGCATTTCGAGATCCTCGAGACGCTCGCGCAACGACGGCAGCAGGATCTCGAGTTCGCGCAGGCGATAGTAGAGGTCCTGACGGAAGCGCCCCTCGCGCACCATTCGTTCGAGGTCCTGGTGCGTCGCCGCGAGAATGCGCACATCGACGCGGATCTGCCGCTGCCCACCGACGGGCATCACGACGCGATCCTGCAGCACGCGCAGGATCTTCGCCTGCAGCTCGTGCGCCATGTCACCGATCTCGTCGAGGAAGATCGTGCCGCCGTGCGCCTCTTCGAAGTGGCCGCGACGGTTCTGCACGGCCCCGTGAACGAACCCTTCTCGTGGCCGAACAGCATGCTCTCCATGAGCTGCTCGGGGATCGCCGCGCAGTTGACCGGCACGAACGGCCCCTTCTGCCGCCGCGACAGATCGTGCAGCGCGCGCGCCCACGACTTCCTTACGGCACCCGTCTCACCGCGCAGTAGCACCGTGTAATCGGCGGGCGCGTAGAGCTTGACCCGTTCGACGAGTTCCTGGCACGCGGGACTGTTGGTCTCGAGCGCCCAGTGCGGCGCTGTGCTCGCCTCCGCATCTCGGGTGAGCAGACTGCGCACGATCACCCGGTTGCCCAGCGCGGTTGCGAGGATGCGGCTGCAGAACGCCATGCGCTGCAGATCCTCCGCCGACAGCACCGCACCATCACGCGTGCAGTCCGCATAGAGAATGCCGAGCGTCTTGCCGAGCGCCTGCACCGGCAGCGCCACCGCGCTCGAGATGCCTTCGCTGCGAATGCTCTGGAACGTGCTCGCCACCGGATCCGACGCGGCGATCGGCACGTGCACGACGCGACCCGATTCGCGCACCTGCTCGACGAGCGACTTGCTGGGCCGGAACGACTTCTTCTCGCCCGAGCGACTCGCGAAGAACGTCTGCACGCCGTCGTCGGTATCGAGCACGACGTGCGTGCGATCGGCACCCGTCGCGCGCAGGATCGCGGCCATCGCTGCGGGCACCATCTGCTCGGGACTCTTCAACCCTTCGAGATGGTCGGCCATCTCCATGAACGTCTGATACCAGGTGCCGACCGGCGACCCCGGCGCGGGCGCGAGCGTCGCGGGATCGATCTCCTGCACCGCGTCACCGCCGGCCTCGGCGACGTAACGCAATCGCACGAGCGCGGGCCCGACGTTGAGCACGTCCCCGTCGAGGAAGCTCTCGAACCGACCGCCAACGTTGCCGGTCGCGCAGCGCACGGGAAACGGCAGCCCGGGCTCGGCACGCACGTGCAGCCGCCCGCGCTCGTCGCGCTTGACCTCCAACACTCGGCCGAACACCCCAGGCAGGTCGAGGACAATGGCCGAGTCGGACTTGGGTCCACCGATCCAGAACGCCTCTTCCGCGACCTCCACTTCGCGCGAGCCGGAACGATCGGTGATTTCGAGCGTGACGGGCATGCGTCGGATTATCGCCGGAGCTGGAGAAAGTGGCACCCCCGGCGTCGGAAACCCGTCGATGCGGCCAACCGATGGCCGGACCGTCCCGTTCGAGTTATCATGGGTTTACGGCGGCCTGCCGGCCACGGCGCCCTTCTACCAGACGACCCAGGCGCCGTTCCACCCTTCGCGCCGAAGTAACAACGATGTCCCGCCCCGCGCCCCCCACGGGCTCCGACCGCTACTGCACTGCTCGCTCGATCGCACGCTGTTCGTGACGACCGACGACGGCAAACCCCGTGGTCTGCAAAGGTGTTCGTGCGCGGCTCGCTGGCCGACGCCGAGCGCGAGGCGGAGCTCGGCCGCGCTTCGCGGACCTCGAGGTCGCAGGCTACGGCGACGCACGAACCGACCCCGGCTCCGGCCGCCCCGCGGTCCTGCTCGACTTCCACGAGGGCGCCGACCTCGACCAGACGGTGGCCAGTAGCGGGGCGCTGCCGGCCCACCGCGCCGCCGAACTGCTCGTGCCCGTTGCACGCACGCTGCAGGCGATGCATGAACGCACGGCCCCCGAGGCGCCCGCCGGGTTCTGCCACGGCGACATCAAACCAGGCAACCTGCTCGTCACTGCGGACACGACGATCGTGCTCGACCTGGAGCACACGCGCCCCATCAGCCTCGCAGCGCCCGCCGCAACGAGCGGCCACGACAACGATCCGTTCGGCACTGCCGGGTTCGCAGCCCGGAAGTCCGCAGCCATGGCCTCGCGACGGCCGCAGCCGATGTCTTCGGCCTCGGCGCGACACTGCGCTGGCTGTTGTCCGGCGGCGGCCTCGCCCGCCTGCCACAGGACGCCGCGATGCAGCAGCTCGTCGCCCGCTGCACGGCCCCCGACCGTTCACAGCGACCGACCGCCGGCGAAGTCGCCACCGAACTCGCGAGCCTCGCGCGCCGGCTGGCGGACGAACCCGATGAAGACATCCTTACCCGCATCGCGAGCGGCAACCGCATCGAGTTCGTCAGTGACTCACCGCGATACGCGGCACTCCAGCGCTTCGCCCAACGCCAGCGTCGACTGCTGCAGCGCTTCCCCGAACTGCTGACGATCCCGACCTCGACGCCGTCGACACCAGCGACGGTGCTGCGCTCGCTGCACCACGTGCAGCGCACCCTGCGACACTTCCCACGCCATCGCGAACTGCTCGCGTGGCGTCGCCGCCTCGCCGCCGTCGCGCGCGATCTGCTCGCCGCAACCGCGAGCAAGATCAGCGGCTGGCAGCGCGACGAGGATCACGATCAGGCAGCGCGCTGGCTCGAAGACTCGATGCAGCTCGCGCGCGCGCTGCTCCTCTTGCCCGGCCGCCAGCCAATCCCTGGTGCACCCGACCCGCGCACGGCCGGCCTGCTGCAACGCGATCCGGTCACGTTCCTGCAGCGCCTGGAAGAACAGCTCGGGGAAGCACGGGCGGAACTCGACGAGGCGCGCACCGCGATCGACCGGGCCGAGCAGAGCCTCGACCTCGAAGCCGCCGAAGCTGCGATCGATGCGATGGCCGAACGCTACGGCGGCTCGTCCCCGACCGCCGCGCGCCGACGCGATCAGCTGCATCGCCTCGCGTTCTACTTCGATCGTATCGCGCTGGCGCAACCCAACGTCGACCGCCTCGCACGGACCTGGGACAAGACGGCGCTCGAGCCCGTCGCGACGTTCATCGGCGCGTGCGTCCGCACGACCGCACGCATGGCAGCGCGCACCGGCCAGGGCGAGAGCTCGACGCCGCTAGGACTGCGCAGCCTGCAGTCACGCTCGTCAATCTCGCCGAGGAGTTCCCACATCTCTACGTGTGTTCGGGCCCGGCCCACGAGGCGCTCAGCAGCGCGCTCGCGCACACGTCCGACCTCGCGGCAGAGCTCGTCACCGAAGCCAGCCAGCAACTCGAGTCCGTGCCCGTGCCCGTGCGACCGCTGCAGATCACACTCGGCCGGCTCGACACGTTCCGCATTCTCGAGGCGCTCATCGACCGCCCCGAACGACCGCGCAGCGAGCTGCTCGATTCGATCGAAGCCTTGCGGCTGAAGTTCGAAACCGCGCGCGCCGCCCGCGATCGCCTCGCCGAAGGCGCGGAGGAAGCAATCGCGCGGGGGCACTGGACGACTGGCCTGTTCGACATGGAACGCGCGGTCGCGGGGCCTCAACCCCGCAGACGAAGAGGAGCGCGCCGAGGCCGAACGCCTGGAAGGCCGCCTGCTCGACGCGCGCGAGAAGAAGCGCCAGCTCGAAGACGCGGTGCGCCAGAACGTCGAACTCGGCAACCGCTACGGTGCGCAGCAGGACGACACGACGAGCACGATCGCAGATCGCATCGCGACGCTGACCGAACGCCGCACCTGCCTCGAGTTCCTCGTGGCCAACCTGCCGGAAGAACGCGCCCGGCTCTACGGCACCGACCTGCGCGACGTCGAGCTGCACATCGCTCTCGAACAGGCCGCCGTCGCCGAAGCAGAGTTCGACGCCGCAAACCGCGCGGTCGAACGTCAACAGGAGATCGCCCAACGCGCCGTGACCGAGCTCGAAGAGTCACTCGACACGGCGGGCTTCACGGCCGAACCACCGGCCGCCTCGTGCGCATGCTCGAGCACTGGCGCGCCGTCGTAGCCGCCGGCGAACGCGACGCCGCGAGCCGACGGGAGGAGGCCGCCCGACGCGCGCGCGGGCGACGTCGAATGGCAATCGCCGTGACGCTCTCCCTGGGCATCGCCGTCGCCGCTGTGATCTGGTCGACCGCGCCTGGCCTGTGGCAAACTGCGGCGGCAGCCGAACGCGACGCGGTGCACTGCTGGCGGACTTCGAAGCGCGGATTGCCGCCGACGGGTCGACCTGGTCCGAGGCCGAACGTGAGCTGGTCGCGGCCCTGCGCGGAGCGATCGCGAATGCGCGTACCGCGGCGCCCTTCGACGCGCCGATCTGGCACGACGAGCTGGCCGGTCAACTCCGGGCGATCGCCAACCACGCGAACGTAAAGGCTATCTGCGAAGCAGCTTCGGCTGGCTGGTCGGCGGCTCTCGCCACCGCGGCCGAGCGTTCGGATGCCGCCGCGCGGCAGATCCTGGCCACGCGCACGCGCGAGCTCGCCGTCGACCTCGCCGACCGACCGCTGACGCCGCCGACCGCGGTCCTACGCACTCTGCGCTGATTTTCTGTTGGCCCGTTACGGGTCGACCGCAGAACTTGCGCTCGTGAGTGCAACACGGAGCACCGCGCTCCGTTGTCGACCATCCATACCGGCAAGCGCCATGACCCCCCGCACCAAAGACTGGGTGCCACTGACATGAACTACCCCGCCTCGACGACCTCGAAGTCGCTCTCCTCGTTCGCCTGCTCCTCGCCGCCGCGATGCTCGCGTCGTGCTCGGCCCTGTCCCGCCCGTTCACGGGACCGGACGCCGACTTCTCCGGCGCCGGCGGCGCGCTGCAGCCCGACGACGATCTGCCCTGCGCCGAGAACTGCGTAGCGAAGGGACTGCGCATCGCGGTCGACTCGACGCTCATGGACAAGGACTTCCAGAAGGAGTTCGCGCAGGCGCTGCGCAACACGGCCGCGGGTCGCTTCGTATCGATGAAGGGCCAGACCGGCGAACCGCAGTTCGAACTGCTCGTCACGGAGATGACGAACAACGACAAGTGGGAACCGAGCACGGTCGGCGCGATCGTCCTCGGCGGCCGGCGGCGGCGGCCGGAGGCGCGGCGGCGGACAAGCGCTGGCGTTCGCGCGGCGCGGCAATCGGAGGCGCTGCGGGCGCGGCCGCAGGTTGGCTGCTCTGGAGCAAGCAGCAGAACCTCTGGGCGTTCGAAGTGAAGTTCAAGCAACGCACCAGCGCCGAAGGCCGCGGCAAGATCGAACAGAAGGGCGGCAACTCGACCAACTCCGGCGGCAGCCTGCAGGGCGTCACCGGCATGGGCGCGGGTGGCAGCTCGTTCCAGGACCAGGTCAAGCGCGTCGACTGGGACGTGACGTCGAACACCGCGGTGCAGACCCGCTACTTCGCCGTCGCCGTCGAGGGTGGTGCATTCAGCAGCGAATCCGGCCGCGCCGACGCCGCGAAGGCCGCGCTGCTCGATCGACTGCCCACGTTCCTGATGGGCGGCGACGTGATCGACTTCTGATCCGGGTTGGCCGCTACCGCGGTCGAACCGTCTCAGGACCACGCCGAGCCCCTTCGGTGCGCCACTCAGGCTCTGATCCGGGGCTGGCCCCGCACGCCAACGAGAAACCCATGAGTCTGAAGGTCTGGGCCTCAAGATTGGCGAGCTGAAGCCACTCAACCGCCCTGGGCTGCTGCTCTTCGCGGCCCGATGCGCGATGCGCGTCGAGCCATGGGCGCCGCCAGGTTGTCGATCACTCTGGGACCGCGGACTCGCGCGAATCGTCGAAGCTGCCTGCGGCAACCCGATCGACGAACTCAGTCTCGAGCCCCTCGCAGACGCCATCTCGAACAGTGGCGCCAGGGCATACTATGACCGGGAGTCGACCGACGAAGCTCTCGGCCAATGCCACAACTACGCAACGCAGACCCTGCAACGCGGGTGGAAGCGGTGGCCAGCGACGAGCTGAAGTTGCTGAAGAAGATGGTCCTCGATGCGGCGAAGTTCTCTGCATCGATTCCTGCGGTGCTTGCGCACGATGGTCGCGTCTCTGCCCCAGATGGCGAAGACCCGGTCGACTTCGCTTGCATCCCGATGTGGCACGTCATCAAGGCGGATGTGGCGGCTGTCGCGGAGCACACTTCGCAGGTCGTGAGTGCGAACGATTCGATAGAGGCACTCCGAGAGTGCGCCGACCTGTGGATGGGCAGCCGACCCTCTTGGACCGATACCGCGAACCGATAGGACCGCCGCCAGGCCGCGGCAGTCGTCGAGGCTGCTCAGACAACAGCCCGTGATCGTCACCCCGCACGGGCGCGCGAGACAACGCCGCGAGTTCGAAGTCGGCGAGCAGGTCCGCGGGCCGGCACATCACGCCACACGCGCGCAGGCCACAGAGAAACGCGAGATGGCCAACGAGCCGTTCGGCCGTGACCCCTTGCTGACGGAACCAGCGCAGCGAGGTGTCGCCGTGGCGCTTCGCGAGGCGGCGGCCGTCCGCGCCGACGACCAGCGGCACATGCAGGAACGTCGGCGGCGTGAGGCCGAGTGCCTCGTAGAGCAGCAGCTGGCGCGGCGTGCTCGGCAGGAGGTCGTCGGCACGCAACACCTCGGTCACGCCCTGCTCCGCGTCGTCGACGACAACGGCAAGCTGGTAGGCCGGGCCGCCGTCGCGTTTCTGCACGACGAAGTCGCCAGCGACGTGACCGGTCTGCGCCCCGAGGAACGCATCTTCGAACGGGGCGGCATCGACATCGACGCGGAAACGCAGCGCAGGGTCGCGGCCAGTCGCGGCCCGCGCAGCATCGAGGTCGACGAACTTCCCGCGGCATGTGCCCGGGTAGACGGGCCCGTCGTCAGCGCCCTCGTGCGGCGCCGACGCGGCAGCCTCGACCTCCTTGCGCGTGCAAACACACGGGTAGGCCAGACCGCGCGCGAGCAGTTCGTTCGCCGCCGCCGTGTAGCGTTCGAGTCGGTCGCTCTGTAACACCGGCTCGCCATCCCAGTCGAGACCGAGCCACGCCAGGTCGTCGAGAACTTGCTCCCCGGCCCCCGCCTTCACGCGCGGACCATCGATGTCTTCGATCCGGAGCAGTAGAGTCCCGCCGCGCGCGCGCACCGACAGCCACGCGAGCAGGAACGAGCGCGCGTTGCCGAGGTGCAGAGCCCCCGTCGGGCTCGGCGCCAGCCTGCCGATCACAGAACCATCAGCCGATGTCATTGCCGCCGGACTCCACGGGCCTCGTTCTACGCGTCGACGCCAAGGTCTGCCACGTCGAGATCGCGGGCGCGACCCGGCAGCTGCCGCTCGCAGGCAAACTGTTCGAGCATCGCACACACGAAAAGCGCCCCGTCGCGGTCGGCGACCTGGTCCGACTCGACGCCACGGGCGAGGCCATCGACGAGGTCCTGCCGCGGACGACGCAGCTCCACCGCCGCGCCGCAGGCGAAGGCGCCCCCCGCCGGCAGGTGATCGCCGCCAACATCACGCACGCGTTCGTGATCGGCAGCGGCAAACAACCGCCCTTCCAGTTCGACCTCGTGGATAGCGTGCTCGCAGCCGCAGCGCGCGAGAAGATCGCCGCGACGCTCGTGCTGACGAAGTACGACGTCAAACCCAGGAAGGTCGACGAGATCGCGGCAATCTACGAAGGCATCGGCATCCCCGTCCTGCGCACGAGCACCGAACCGGGCAAGGAGACCCCCGAGTCGCTCGATCGACTGCGCGAACTGCTGCACGGCAACCGCAGCGTCTTCACCGGCCCCTCGGGCGCGGGCAAGTCGACGCTGCTCAACTGGCTGATGCCCGGCCTCGATCTGCGCGTCGGATCACTGAGCCGCATCCGCCAGGGCAAGCACACCACTCGCACACCGAACTCATCGCGCTACCCGGTGGCGGCCACGTGCTCGACACACCGGGCGTCCGCAACTTCGGCCTGTTTCACGTCGGCCAGCAGGAACTGCAGTTCCTGTTCCCCGAGATCGGCTCACGCCTGGAGCAGTGCGAGTACCGCAACTGCCGCCACGTCGGCGAACAGGGCTGCGCCGTGCGAGCCGCGGTCGAGGCCGGCGAGATCGCGCAGACGCGCTACGAGTCGTACTGCACGCTGCTCGAATCCGCGGTCGAGGACGACGCGGACTACGAGGCGTGAAACGCGTCACCCCTGCAGGAGCCGAGGCCCATCGA
The DNA here is from genome assembly GCA_030407315.1 of Asparagopsis taxiformis. Lineage (NCBI taxonomy): Eukaryota > Rhodophyta > Florideophyceae > Bonnemaisoniales > Bonnemaisoniaceae > Asparagopsis > Asparagopsis taxiformis. Next base: position 3,677 of record JALQPE010001194.1, on the reverse strand, counting down.
ATGAATGAACCAGGTGCGGGCGTCCATCGACTGCGGCGGAAGTACGAGCTCTACAACCGCGCCTGCGCCCTGCCAGCACCGGAGCGCGGCGCCTTCCTGGCGGAACAGGTCGGAGAGGATCCCGACCTGATCACCGAGATCGCAGCCATGTTCGAGCCGTCGGGCGGCGGCTTGACCGCGGATATACGCGACATCGTCGAAGTGTGGCGCCGGCAGCCGAGCGCCACGATCCACCCGGACACGATCGGACCCTACCGCGTTCTCAACGTCCTCGGCGAAGGCGGCATGGGCACTGTCTACGCCGCCGCCCAGTTCGAGCCGGTCGAACGCGTGGTCGCGATCAAGGTGATCCGCGAGGGTGACGGCGATCTCGATCGCCTGGCCCGGTTCGAACGCGAGGGTCAGGCCCTGGCGATGATGGATCACGACCGCATCGCGAAGGTCTACGCGGCGGGCATCACACCGGACCGCCACCCCTACCTGGTCATGGAGCTGGTCGAGGGGCAACGCTCACGGACTGGTGCCACAAGTCGAGAGCCGGCATCCGCGACCGCGCCCGACTCATCGGGTGGCTCTGCGATGCCGTGCAACACATGCACCAAGTCGGTCTCGTGCACCGCGACCTGAAGCCGCAGAACGTGCTCGTGACCGCTGGTGAACCGCAGATCAAGCTCGTCGACTTCGGACTCGCGAAGCCGACCGACACGCCGCTGCCGCGCGCAAACTTCCGGACCAACGATCCAGCGATCCTCCGCGGCACCCCCGGTTACATGGCGCCGGAGCAAGCCCGCGGCGACGCGGTCGTCGACACGCGCGCCGACGTCTACGCGGTCGGCGCGATGCTCTACGAGCTCCTGACGGGCGAGACCCCGGTCCCTCACGCGCAGATGACGGGTCTGTCGACGCCGGCACTCGCCGAGTTATTGGGCTGCCCAAAGCCCAGCCAACCGAGTCGTCGCGTGGCGGGCAGCGCTCATCTGCAGGCTGAGCTGGCAAGTTCGAGCCGCACGACGCCAGCAGCTTGGGCCCGCACGCTGCAGTCCGACCTCGACTGGATCGTGATGCGTGCCATCGAGAACGAACCCGGCGATCGCTACGGCTCGGTCGGCGAGCTCGCGGCGGATCTCAGGCGTTACCTTCGCAACCAACCCATCGAGCCCGCCCGCCGAATTGGCGCTACCAGTTGGCCAAATCGTACTGCCGCAACCGCGTCAAGTTCCTCACCGCCGCGCTGTTCGCGGTCGCGGCAATCGTGAGCTTCACGATCATGGGCATGCTAGCCCTGGGATGGTCACGGACGATCGACGACTTCGATCAGCTGAGCGCTATCCTCGAAGTGCGGCAATTGCGCGGTCGCGCCGCGGCTCGCGGCTTTGCCCGCGAACTGCCCGACAACATCGAAACGATGACGCGCTGGCTGAATGATGCGTCGGCACTGCTCGAGCGTCGGGCCAGACTTCGAACGGCTGGCGCAAAGACTCGGTCGCAGCGCTGCGAACGGCCCCCGATGACCGCGAACGAACGACTCCTACGCGCAGAGGTCGAGAGTCTGTTGCTCGGCCTGAACGAGATCGCATCGGTACTGAGCGCAGTGGCTGATCGTTTGGAGTTCGCCACTCAGCTCCCCCAGGGCGAGCGCGTCATCGAAGGCGGACGGGTGAGCTGGAGCGAGTTCCACGCGAGCGTGAATCGCCCGACAGCCCGTACGCAAGGGATACCGCCATCCTGCGCGAAACAGACATGACCGGCTTGTTGCCGATCGGACGCAACCCACTCAGCGGACTCTGGGAGTTCTACCATCTGCGCAGCGCGTGGAACGGCAGCACGCGTCCCACCGATATTCCCGTTCCCGCACTGGGCGACGGCGGCGACATGAGAGTCCGCGCCGAGACCGGCATCGTGCTCGTGCTTCTGCCCGGCCATTCGGCCCAGGGAGGGTCGCCATCGACCCATTCTTCATCGCCCGGCACGAGATGACCCGCGCGCAGTGGCTGCGACTCGGCGGTGAAGACACGTTCTGGCACAACGCCGAGCGCACGCGCGCCGACGCCCACGCAACTCTCGAAACCCTGCCCGCAGAGAAGATCCACTGGCTCGATGCCACCCGGATCCTCGGAAACCACGGGCTATGCCTGCCCACGGAAGTGCAGTGGCGCTACGCCGCGAGCACGAGAGCAGGGGCAAGCGAAGGCTTCTGGTTCGGCTCACAGTTCCGAGACCTCGAGAATCGCGCCAACCTCCTGGACCAGCGCGCCCTGGAGATTCTCGGCCCCCGCAGGACTCCTGCCGAACCGTTCCGGGATGGCTACGCCAGTCTGGCACCGGTCGATGCCCTCGTCCCCAACCCGTTCGGGCTGCATCACGTCCACGGCAACGTGATGGAGTGGTGCATGGATCGGGAGAGCTCGAACCCCAGACTCCAGCCCCGACCCGGCGACGGACTGTGGACCACGGGCTCCCGGAACCCGATGAGTTCGCGAGCGACGGTCGCATGGTCAAAGGCGGCGGCTTCGCCAGCTCCGCCTCGGAAGCGCGCGTGAAGCATCACGGCGCGCTCGCGGAGACGCACGGCTATCACACCGTCGGATTGCGCGCGGCGCGGCGCCTTCGGCCGCAGTAGACTGGACCCACTTGGCGAGCCCACCGCGCAAGCTCGCTACTTCGAAGGATTGAGATCGCGTCGTCGCAAGACGATCAGAAACGCAACACCCGGCGCGGGCTGCCATACCGACCGCTCGGCAATACCGGATCGGCGCCAGATCTTGCCGATCGGCCGATTCGGGACATGGGGATCGCCATACCGACCATTGTCGCGAGTCCAGAGCCAAACATCTGCCTTGGTAGGCAACTGGCCCGCAACGTCGAGCCATTGCAGTTCGGCGATCGACGGCAACGTGTACTCGTAGTCGGTTGAAACCGCGCCCGCTCAGTGAGGGTGCCCGTCAGCTTCAGACAGAACGCATCCGCACTGTCACGACTCAGCTGGACACCGCCATGCTCACCATCATACACCCGAAGTCTCGGACCTTCGTGACCGGCACCCACGACGACTTGACGACGAGACTGGACCGCCAAAGCCCCGCGACGCCATCGCTGCTTTCGACCCACGCCAGATCCAATCCGTAGGCGGGCAGTCGGATATCGCGGCGAGCGCGCTGTCGCGACTCGTTCCCCATGCGCTTCGGTCGCTCGGGCTCGCCGTTCCTGAAGTCCTCGAGCCTACTCCGCAACTGCCGCTCGGCCTCGTCTACCTTGCCGCCCGCAAGCAGCTTGCGGATCGCGACAAGATGGGGGTCATTGAGCACCGGCAGCATCGTTCGACGAGTCGAGCAGGCCCTTCATCGCCGCCGTTCGGTCACGCGGCAGTTTGGCGGCCGCGCGATCGAACTCCGGCAGCCGTCGGCGCGCCTCCTGCCATAGGCGCTCGAGTTCGCGGTAGGCCACCTCAGCGGTGGCTGGATCGGCGTGTTCGCCGAGGATTCGCAGAACCCTTGCCGACTCTGCAGTCGCCTTTGCTTTCTCGAACAGCGCCGCCGCCCGCCGTAGGTCCGGCAAATGAGCTGGATCACACAGGGAGGCACGCTCGAAGACCGAGCTGCCGCCAGCCAGTCGCCGCGTTCCTCACAGGTCTCGGCTTCCTTCAGGTGGTTAGCGCCCGCTTGCGCAAGGCGCTTCGA
>JALQPE010001193.1:0-15593 GCA_030407315.1 Asparagopsis taxiformis | reverse complement strand
GCCTGCGTGGTTGCTGTAATGCGTAGATGTGAGCAGCATACGAACAACCCAGAATGGAACGTCTGGTGGATGTCCGGCTCAATTGCATTGCTGGCGAGCCCAGAAATTCTAAATTTCGGGCAGAAAAAAATTGTGAAAAATCATCGATTTGGGCGGGTCGATTGTGCCGTACGGCAGACCCCATCTCAAAAACATGTTCACATGTGCATGTTTTTGAGAATAGCCCAAATTTCAATTCAAATCAAGGTGTCTAATTTGGCCCACAACGGCCCCAGGAACCGGCTGCCGCCCCGACCGGGGGGGGCCGTGGCTTCGGTAAGCACTAACTGTAAGCCAAAATCGCGTCTTACGAAGGGTCGATTCCAGGCTTCAAGCCCAAGTTTATGCTAGGGAGACATCTTTTTCCCTGTTTCATCATGGTCCCACATTACCTCCTCACGACAAACAACACTCACACATCACGTTACTCATATTCCGTGCACTTTGTATGAGCAGTGGGCCCGCCTGCGTGGTTGCTGTAATGCGTAGATGTGAGCAGCATACGAACAACCCAGAATGGACGTCTGGTGGATGTCCGGCTCAATTGCCATTGCTGGCGAGCCCAGAAATCTAAAATTTCGGGCAGAAAAAAATTGTGAAAAATCATCGATTTGGGCGGGTCGATTGTGCCGTACGGCACACCCCATCTCAAAAAACATGTTCACATGTGCATGTTTTTGAGAATAGCCCAAATTTCAATTCAAATCAAGGTGTCTAATTTGGCCACAACGGCCCCAGGAACCGACCGCCGGCCCCGATCGGGGGCTATCACTGGCGTCTGTAAGCACCAACTGTAAGCCGGAGCCGGCTGCCGCCCCGATCGGGGCTATCACTGGCTTCTATTTAGCACCAACTGTAAGCCCAAAATCGCCGTCTCACGAAGGGTCGATTCAGGCTCAACACGTCAGGGAAAGGTCTTGGTCCTTTTTTCATCATGGTCCCGCCCCACCCTCTCGCGACCAACCTGAAAAGGGACGTCCGGTGGATGTCCAGCTCGATTGCATTGCTGGCCAGCCCAGAAATTCTAAAATTTCCGAGAAAAATCAAATTTGGTGCCCAGCATCTCCTGTGCCGAAAATTCCGACGCACTCAGTTCTGATATACGTCTAGACGTGTTTCCCACTTGTACGCATCAGGGAAGGGTCACGGAAGGTTGACACTACGCTACTTGTGTACGCGTCGTCTGAAATAGCGAGTAGTTTGTGTATATAGTTGTGGAGTATGCGTCTAGTGGTTTGTAAAGCTTGCAGAACGGGATAGGGATGTGGGTGGCCCTATTTTATGAATACATGAGTACCAATATTCGGGTTGAAAAGCGGAAAGGCATAGGCTCAACATGTTTGAGATTGCCATAGTAGAGAAAAATATTTTCATCGAAATATTACATGGAGCTGATGGAGGTTTAAGGATTGAGGTATGAGAGGAAGAAAATTCTTCTGTGGTATGAGGATGTGTTCTGTGGGGGGATGGAATCTTGGGATGGTACAGGGGGAGGTGGAAATGTACGGAGTGCGGGTTTAGAATGGATTGTGATTCGGAGAGGAGTGCCGACAAGCATATTATGGGGATTGGGAGACGCTTGGGGTGTTGGGGTAGTGAGGCGGAGAGGTGTTTAGGTGGGACCGTAGGAGGGTGCGGTTGAAGGCGCCGAGAGGAGGTGTTTTTAGGAAAGTGAGGAGAAGAAGGGGGGGGGGGTGGCGTCTGTTCTGGCTGTGGTGAGTGGGGATGTGATGGAGAAGGAAGGGGGTTATTGTATTTGGGGAGGGAGGGGAGTGGGAGGAAGGGTGCGAAGTGGGGGGTTGATATGTGTTTCAGAGCGGGGAGGTTTCTGGGGATACGGCGGGGGAGCCACCCCGCAGTGCGGGAGCGTGGGGCCGGTGGTGGTGGTGTATACGGTATCGAAGATGCGGATGGCGCGTGGGGCATGGAGCAGCTGAGGGAGGGAGGGGTGGAGCAGGTCGGGTACGGGATGGGGAGTGAGAGGTTTTGGAAGAGTAAGCTGCAGGGGAAGTTTGTGTAGAGGGCGAAGGGGGGGTTGAGGGTAGAGGGAGAGGGTACTGAAGAACAATACGTTTCAAAGGTGATGGGGGAGAGCATGGTCGAGGAGATAGGGGGTGTTTTGCCTATTCTGAGGTAGTATGAGGACTGGTTATACGAAATCTGTACGGTAGAGCAGAAAAGTAGGTATGGAATGGAGGTGTGCACCGTGGAAGCGGGGATAGGTAGCTGAAAATGCGTGCTAGAGTGTATTGGGGGTGTTTGAGGTACAGTACGGGGAGGAGGTGACACCAACAGGAAGGGGGTGTGAGCGAGAGGATGAAAAATTAAAGACGAAATTGGAGTCGACCGACAAGGAAAAATAGAGTGGTCGCCGTGATGGATGCGGACATCCATGTCGAGCACGGCGGCAGAAATTTCTCTGGGGTCGAAATTTTTGAATTTCTGAACCGGCGCCCGTCCTAGGTGGACATAGACATGGCGGAAGTCCATCCCGAGGGGGACATCCGTCGGGTATAGAAACAATGAATGTCGCCCTAGTAATACTAGACGTACTAGACCGCATGGACGTCCGGTTCTAGGCGGACATCCAAAAATACTGGAGAACATGGACGTCCGCCTAGTAATACTAGGTGTACTAGAGGTTGTGGACGTCCGCGTCCATTTCCGAGAACACAGACGCAAACGGAGCGAAAACGCCTGATTCCGGGAGGCCTTCTCAAACCTGGTTATGCAAGAGTTTGTTCCTCAAGATACTGCTGTTAGAGCGCGCGATAAGCTCAGCAAGTTGAAACAGAAGACAAGCGTTTCTGCCTATCTTTCCGAGTTTAGGAACAATCGTAATCAATATCCAGGGACATGAGTGGAGGGTGAGAAGTTGGCTCGTTTCTGTGAAGGTCTTAAGGCTCATATTCTTCTTGATGTTAGCAAGAACAATCCATCGGACCTTGATGCCGCTGCATACATTGCTCTTAGCGTTGATGGTGCTTATTACGGAGCTGGGTTCTATTCGGGAAAATTGTTCCTTCAAAGTTATTCTGGGTACGCTCCCATGGAGATCGGCAACTTCGAGAAAAGCCATTCCATGATGCCCAGAAGAGGAAGGATATTCGTGAAAACCTATGCTTTGTATGTCACAAGCCCGGTTGTAGAGCTTACAGGCACAAAGGGGAAGTTAAGAAGAGGCTTAATACGAACAACACTCAGGTTCATTGGGGAGCAACCGAGTTCCTTTCCACAGGAAAACTAGCCGGTCCTCCTAAAAAACAAGTTATACGCTCAGGATGGACCTGAAAGGAGTGTGAATGTTCGGTGCGCTGATGCGCATATTAAGAGACCAGAAAAGCCAGGAAGGGCTGTTCCAAGGCAGGAGAAGGGCCGTGTTGAGCAGAGAGTCTTGGAAGCTGAATCAAATACTATTGTTGGGAAAGATAGCGTCCCTACTGATGACCCTATACCAGTAGATCCATTATTGGTTTTCCATGGAAAGTTGAACGGATTACCAGTCAAAGTATTGAAGGATGATGGATGCAATACCAACGTAGTAGGGGCCGAGTTTCTGAAGAAGCAGAAATCTCGAGGAAAGTTCATGATTCAGAAAGAGAAAATACAAGTCTCACACTCTCGAAAAGGTTCCACGGAAGAAGCATCTGAAGTAATCATCAAAGGAACATTGAATATGGGTTCACATACCTATACATCAAATTGGGTTGTTGCCAATTGTAGGTATGATGTTCTTTTGGGGATGCCATGGCATGTCGCCCACAATCCAGTTATCGATTACAAGAAAAGGATTGTGAAATGTGGCCATCAGTTGCTTCATGCCTGTAAAGATCCTGATGATCCAAGGATTCATGTGACGAATCTTGGAGTGAGAAAATTCAGAAGAATGTTACGGAACAGGAAGAACAGTAATGACTTTGAAGTTTATCAAGTGTTCGAAAAGGAAAATATTCAGGGAATGAAAGGTTCCAAACATAGTGAGAGGTTGGGGAAGTTACTTGAAAAGTACCAGGAAGTGTTCAGAAGTGATCTTCCAGATGGACTTCCTCCAAAGCGAACAGTAGATCACGCGATCGATGTTCAGAAAGATGCAAAACCTCCACTTAGACCTCTATTTCAGCTGTCTCCCGCTGAATTAAGAGCAGCTAAGGAATATGTCGAGGAACTGCTGAAGAAAGGAAAGATAAGATCAAGTAAGTCACCATATGGGGCTCCGCTGTTCTTTGTCAAAGAGAAAGACAAGCTTCGTGGAGTAGTCGATTATCGAGCTTTGAATCGAATCACGAAGAGGAACAATGCTCCATTGCCGAGATCTGATGAAATGTTTGATCGCCTTGGGGGATCAAAATATTTTTCAAAGCTAGACCTCAAGACGGGTTCCATCAGATCAGGGTGAAGCCGGAAGACATCGAGAAAACAGCGTTCAATACAAAATATGGGCAGTTCGAATATCTTGTAATGCCTATGGGTCTGTGTAACGCTCCTGCTACGTTCCAGACCTTGATGAACCAGATTTTCTATGATTGTATTGATGTTTTCTTGTTTGTTTACATGGATGATCTACTGGTATTCAGCAAAACGGAAAGAAGACCATTTTCGGAATTTGGAAACTGTATTGGAACGTCTGAAGAGAAATGAATTGTACGTTTCTCCAAAGAAATGTGAATTCTTTCAGACAGAGATCGACTTCTTGGGATTTTTGGTTGGTAGAGACGGCATCAGGGTTAATCCTGAAAAGGTTGACGTACTTAAAACCTGGCCAACACCGAAATCATTAACAGAGTTGAGAAGTTTCCTTGGTCTCTTACAGTTTTTCCGAAGGTTTATTCCAAAATTCTCTGGGATTGCGGCTCCATTGACGGATTTGACGAAGAAAGAAAAGGGTATTGGACAATGGGATGAAATCTGTGACAAAGCTTTCCAAAAGTTGAAGGATGCAATGATTCAGGCTCCAATATTAGTTGCACCTGATTGGAGAAAGGCCTTCCGAGGTCATGTTGATGCATCTCAGCTCGCTGTTGGTGGTACGCTAACTCAGCTGGACGAGAATGAGAAGGATCGTGTTATTGCCTTCTACTCAAAGAAGTTATCGTCCACTGAGGCAGACTATACAGCGAATGATAGAGAACTTTTGGCTTTGATTTGTTTCTTGGAAAGATTTCGATGTTACCTCGAAGGAGTTGAATTTGAAATATTCACAGACAACCAAGTGCTAAAGAGTTTCTTTTCGAAAGCCAAGTTGAGTCGAAAAGAAGCGAGGTGGTTGGAAACTCTGGGTAACTTTGGTATATTCCCGATAACCCTCAAACCTGGCAAGATTCATGTATTGGGTGATATTTTATCAAGGGCTCCTCAAGTTATAAATGGGCGGAATGCTTCATTTACCAATATTGAAGTGCCTGAAATCAATTTTGAGGAACTTGTAACCCGATACGATGATGATCAGTTCTTCGGACCAGTGGTAAGAGCCATGGAAGGAGATTTTCCTGAAGATGAGATTCAGAAACGGAAGCTGGAAAAGATTATACCATTGTTTTGTCGTGAACGGGCGAGGCTATTTTACAATGGAAAGTTGTGTGTACCGAGAAGGTCTGTGTCCAGTATTTTGCAAATGGCACATGACTCTAAGATAAGCGGTCATTTCAAGTTCTTGAAGACGCTGGCAAGATTTTGAAAAGTTCCATTGGAGACACAAAGCCCGAGATGTCCGGAAGTATGTGGAGGGATGCATGAAGTGTCAGCAATACAAAGACTCTAATCAGAAGAAGTTGACTGATCCAACATCTTTAGAGGTTCCTGAGAGAAGATGGGGATCTCTAGCAACTGACTTTATCGTAAGTCTACCCAAGACAAAAGACGGTTATGATGCCATAACTACCTGGGTAGACCGTTTGACGAGAAGAGTTCATTTTATTAAGGCAAAAGGTACAGACACTGCCGAGGATGTTGCGAATGCATTCTTCTCCAACATATTCAAGCTTCATGGACTTCCCGACAATGTGGTATCGGATCGAGATAGAAAGTTTACATCCAAGTTTTGGGATTGTTTGATGGAACTATGTGGCGTTAAGCTCAAGATGTCTACGAGCAGGCACCCACAGACGGATGGTACGTTAGAAATAATGAATCGGATGATTGAGAACTATCTTCGGTGCTATTGTTCCTATAACCAAGACAATTGGGATGAACTTCTACCAGCTGCAGAGTTTTCCTACAATTCTGCTGTTTCTGAAGATCTGGGTATGTCACCTTTTGAGCTGGACCTGGGATGGATTCCAAAGTCTCCTTTGGACTTGGTTTCTGGAAACGAAGTACCTGTGCAAAGTGTTGAGGACTTCAAGAAACGGCTTAAAGCTTCTCTTGAAGATGCTAAGTACTCTTACACCATTGCGAAAGCAGCACAGAGTGCGTATGCGTCCAGAAAGTTCAAGGATCCAGACTATGAGGTGGGATCCAAGTTATGGATTAACAGGTCTTTGTTCCGAGATGCTTACTCCCAGTCTCAGGAAAAGGAGAAGTTGACAGCAAGACGTTTTGGCCCGTTTGTAGTGAAGGAATTAATTGGCAAAAATGCAGTTTGGTTGGATCTTCCTGATCATATTAAGATTCATCCTGTTGTTAATGTCAGCCACACGATTCCTCATGTAGAACAACCGGATGATATTGCTGCTCCTATACCTCCGTACCGGCCCCTGTCCCTGCTGTTGAAGGTGATGAAATCGAGGTTGAAGCTATCTTGAATCATAGAAAGCGAGGAAGAGGATATCAGTTCCTAACCTTGATGAAAGGTAGTCCTACGCATGATGCTTCATGGCAACCTACGAGGGATTTCATAGATAGGGACGGCACGAAGACTGGACTATGGCTGGAATACATTCGGAAGAAGAATATTCTACCGGAATATCATGATGAATAAGTGGGTTGACGAGGACGTCAACTGTGTGAGGGGGGGAATAGTGTAACGAACTAATGCTGATGCCAGCAATGGCCAGCATAAACTAGTGTATTCTAGACACTACAAGTTACACTAAGTTTACTCATATACTATAGGTTGCTAGAAAGTAACTTGCTGTTACGCCTAGAAGTATCTAGTTGGCTATGTCATCGAGTGATGTCATGATGGCATCATGTTAGATTTATTTTGATGACATAATTTTATTTGATTAGTATTTTCTAGAATTAGTTCGACATCGAACTACAATTTTATGTGTGGGTATAAAAAGGCATGGTCAACTCCGGTCTTGGGGGATCGGGGGCATCAACGATCATTCAACGAAAACAACTACCACTCAGCTATCCCGTATACACATTCATTTCAGGCGTGGATGTCCGCGAAGTACACAATCTGAGGGATTTCTACTGCTACATCCGCTCACGATCTCGTCCAGATATGAGCTCATATCTCTGAGTAAAACTTTCAAGACAACTGTCTTTTGCACACCGCGTTACGGCACGGCGAACCGTGACTCTTTTAGTTCTGTTGATGATGAGGCTCATTGCATAACTTTATTCTGTGACTGCCGGCTCGGCGGCGATGGTTAAATACTGAATGAGCTATTTGCTGTAATGTGCTGCTGTAATGGTTTGATCATCCGACAGTGGAGACTCTCGTTGGTCACGGCGCGTAGATGTTTTGATCATCCGACAGTCGCCGCGCGACGTGGGCTGCGAGAGTCGGAGGAGTGAGAGTTTGGTACGGAATTGGGCAGGCTTCAAGGCTTTCGTCAGTATGTCTGCTGCATTTGTGTTTGACGGAGTATGTTGTATGTTGATGCGTTTCCGTGCGACTTGTTCCTTGAGATAGTAATATTTGACGTCTATATGTTTCGATTTGGGCGTCGGATGGTCGGTTTTCGCTGTGATAATTGCGCCAGCATTGTCCATGTAGAGTAGTGTGGGGGATTGTTCAGGGTGCTGTAAGTCAGATAGTAAATTGCGGAGACAGTTGATGTGAAGGGAGGTATGGTATGCGGCGACGAATTCGGCGGCCCATGTGCTGGGGGACACAAATCGTTGTCGCTTTGATTGCCAGGCTACGGGTGAGCCGTTGTACATGATTATAGTGCCTGTTGTGGATCGTCTTGTGTTGGTGCATGCGGCAAAGTCGCTGTCGGAGTAGGCAATTAGCGATGAGGTGTACTGCGTTTTGTATTCTATGCCCATGTCTGGATTGTCGCTAAGGTATCGGAGTACGCGCAGTCCTGCCTTCCAGTGCAGTACGAGTGGTGCTTGTGTGTAACGTCCCAGATATCCAGTGATATAGGCAATATCGGGACGGGTTGAGTCTGCTAAGTAGCGGAGGCTTCCGATGAGTCCGTTGTAATCGTGCTTCTTGGTGTCTAAGGGTGTGTTGATTTGCTCTGTGGTGTTGATCAGGTCTGTGGCGATGGGGGAGGAGGCCGGTTTGGCGTTTTGGAGGCCAAATTTCTCCAGCAGGGCAGCGATGTACGCTGGTTGGGAGATTTTGATGGCTTCTGTTGTGCGCGTAACTTTCCAGCCGAGTAGATGGGTGACTGGTCCGAGGTCCTTGAGGATATACTTTGTCTGAAGGTGTTGTTTGGCGTGTTCGCGGAGCTGGGGGTTATTTGAAATGACAAGGAAGTCATCAATTGTGATGACGAAGAACACAAATTGGCTAGAATCGTGTGGGGCTGTGAGGAGATATGTGCAGCTGTCGCTGGTGAGGCGATTGAAGTTGGTAAGGTGGAGGTGGTGGGACAGGCCTTGTGTGAATATTCTGCAGGCCTGTTTGGCGCCGTACATGTTTCCGGTGACCATGCCGACGTGGTTTGGATACTTGTACGTACCGTTGAAGCGTTGGGGTTGGTGTATATAGAGTGTATTTTCGTCTCCAAATTCTTCATGGAGGAATGCAGAGTCCAAGTCCCAGTGGTGGGCTTCATATTTGTGGGCTGCTGCTAGGGACAGGGCGAGACGAATAGCGTCTCGGTCAGCTACAGGGGACGAGATGGCGTCAGGGTTATAATGTTCGTGGGGTTTCTGGAGGTCACCTCGTATGTTGCAACGGGTTTTACGAGAAATTGGTTTGCCGGTTGCATCGGTTTTAGTCTTGAGTACAAATTTGACTGGCAGGAGTTTGGTGTTGGGAGGAATGCTGGCTCTGGGCACGTATGTTATGGTGCCACGCTCCTCGAGGTTGTCTAGCTCAGCGTTCCAGGACTTTTCCCATTCAGCTGAGTCAGGTGCCATTCGCGCTTGTGTGAGTGTTGTGGGTGATGTGAATGGAGGGGAAGAGGTTTTCGTTGCCTGTAAGGCGTGGGACGAGCGTGATGCGTTGTTGTTGCGGTAGGGTCGGTGTTGGGTCGTATAATTTGAAGTCGGATATTCGACAACGGGATACTTTGTCTGTCGGTGTATGGTATATGTAGTAATGGCGTGGGTCGACGCGTCCTATGTAGTGGACGAGTTCAGCGCGAGGTTGCAGTTTGGTGACTGGTTTTCTGCTGTGGACATATCCGAGTTGGCCAAAGGTGAGGAAGGTGGAGACGTCGGGAGTGGATTGCGTCCATACAGAGTACGGTGTTTTGCCGTGTGCTGCGTGAGGAGAATGATTGTGGTGGTCTACTGCACAGTAGAGAGCATATTCCCAGAGTTTAGAGGGAAGTTGGGATGTTAAGAGAATTGCTCTGACCGTGTCCATCAGCGTGCGATTGACGCGCTCGGCCAGCGCGTTTTCCTGGGGGCTGTGGGGAACAGTGGGGTGTGTTCGGATGTGCTGGGAGGTGTAGAAGTTTTTAAGGGTATGAGAGAAATATTCGCGGGCGTTGTCCATAGTCACGTCGGTGACTCGGTGGGGGGTTAGAGTGTGGATTCGTGAGATGTGCTCTTGGATGTGTGCTGCCGCTAGGTTTTTGCGTGGTGATACATGGATGTGTAGGTATCGGCTGTGTTCGTCCAAAAAAGTAGCGAAGTACTGGTTGTTATTGATGGAGAGGGGTTTGAACGGTCCGCAGACATCGGTGTGGATGTGGGAACAAAGGGGAGCAAGCCGTTCACGGCTGCGGAAGGGAGCAGACGTTTGTTTTCCAAGTGAACAGCCTGTGCATGTGATTTTGGGTGGAGGTGATTTTAGGGTGTCGGGCAATCCATGCACAAGGCTTTGTGTGGCGAGTTGGTGGAGGCGGAGGGGGTGCAGGTGGCCTAGGCGTACATGCCAGTCGTGGTAGTCACGATCAATGGGGTTGGGCGACTTAGTGGGTGGGGGAGTGAGAGCGGCGGTAAGGATGGGGCTGGGAGATTTTGTTTGGCGTGCGGTTGGGTTGCTGGTGACGTTTTGTCGTGTGATCAGCATGCGGGAGGGCTTTTGGTGCTGGTCTGTCGTTTTGGGGGGAGGTGGTGGCGCTGAAGTAGGAGTGCAGTGCGTCTTGGAGTGATGTGGGGTCGCCGGGTTAACGATTGGTGTCGGTGTGTGTTTGGAGCGGATTACGTTTTTGGGTAAAGGGTTTGGTGCATTGTGCGAAGGTGGTGGGGTCGATTTTGTGGGTTGAGGAGTTGGAGTGAGACGGTCGGACTTAGGGAGAGAGTGTGTGGGGGGAGGGTTTTTCTGGTTTGTGGTTGTTTTTGTAGTAGTTTTCTTGGTGCGTTGTGAAAGCTGGAAAGGCTTCGGAGTGGTGTGCGGACGTTTGTAGGTAGGTGGAGGGGCGCGAAGTGCACTGGTGTTCAGTAGTGTGTGCGTATTGGTTGTTCTAATTGTTTTCGGGGTCGGTTTTGTGGGGTGGAGAGTGCGTGCACCGAGTGCGTGGGGATGGGTAGTTGTGGGGGGTTTTGAAGGTGTGGAAGAGTGAAAAGGGTGGTGTTTTTCGTTAGGGAGAGGGCTGTCTGGGTTGAGGTAGTAGAGATTGTTAGTACGGGGCGCAGTGGCGACAACAATGTTGGGCGGTGGGGATGGTTGGGGACGTGTGATGTAGGCTGCGTCGCGTTGGAAGAGGATGTCATGATTGTCAGCCACTTGACTTACCGAGAGGAGATTGTGTTTCGCGCGTGGCATGACGACAGCATGAGGGATGCGGATAGGTGGGTGATTGGGTATTGGTATGGACGTGGGGCCTTGGTGTGTTATGGGGATAAGGTCGCCGGAAGCTGTGAGCGTTGTTGTTTGTTTGCGGGGCATATGGGGCTGCGGACACCTTATGTGGGTGGGTGTTGCGCCGGAATCCAGGAGGTAACAGGAAGAATTGTTGGAGTTTATTGTGCTGGCGTATGGTGAAGTCGTATGGGGGTTTGTGTTGTCGGGTGGCTGTTGGGGCGTTGAAGGGAGTTGGTATATTTCTGGTGGGGCGGAATGGTAGTGATAGAGTTGTGGGTGAATGGGAGGTGTCCATAACCTGGTGGTTCATCAGCGTGGGGATGTTGTGTGAGCTGAGATGCGTGGGCTTGGTTGGTCTTGCTGTCGCGGAGCTCCTTTTTGCGGAGCATATTGCGGCGTGTGATGCAGTTCTCGGTGGAGTGTGTGGGTGAGCCGTGCATGGTGCACCATTGTCCTTGATGTCTGGGCGGTTGCGGGATATGGGTATCGAGGTGAATAGTATGGGGGAGTGCAAACTGTCTGGGATTGTGGCGATGGTGTGTCTGTCGAGGTGTGCCTGGTGGGACGTTGGGGAGGAGGGTGTATTGTGTTGGGGGAGATGGGTGAGAGTATGGTGCGTGGTAGGGCGTGACGGGGACGGGTGGGTCATGAGGCCGCGGAGAGGGGCACGATGTCGTGCGGAGGGGTGTAGCATGTTCGTGTTCGATGAGCATGTTGAAGACGAGGTCCAACGAGGGGCGTCGTCCTTGATGGAAGTTGTGGAAGTTCGCGATGTCGCGAAGGAGGTTGGTCCATTGGGGATCGTCATAGAGTCCGTCAAGTACGTATTGTACTGTAGTCTGTTCGTCTTCTATAGCGGGGAATGCTGATTGTATCATGATTTCACGGAGTTCGTTCCGTGTGCTTGTCGATGTATTCTTGGATGGGGGTGCCCGGTGTGTACTTGAGTTGGGCGGCGCAGCGGCGGAGATTTGACTCGGAGTGGTGTGGTGGGATTGTGGAGAGCTTTTCTCGCACATACTGATACAGGGTGGGTGTGAGACTGTTCAATATGGTGGGGCTGATGCCTCGGAGTATTGGCTGTGATATGTGTGGGAGAATGAGGAGTCGTGTTAGTGCGATCTGTTGTCGGTGATGACGCAACGCGTTGGCTTCTGTTGGGGCCGGTGGCACCGGCCCGTGGAGATAGGGGATGAGATCATAGATGGTGGCATGGCTCTCAACTGTGTGACACCATTGAATTAGGTTGTGTTGGGTGAGGAGGGGAATGTCGAAGTGAAGGGGGGGTGGAGCGTTGGGAAGGGTGAGGGCGCGGAGGATGGAGCGGGTGTTCTTGGGGGCGGGGAGTCAGGCATTGTAGTAGGAAAGGGGTGGGATGGGTCGAGTTCGATTAAGGTTTGATTGTAGAGGTCGTAGACGTGTTCGTCAAGGGCTTGTTGACGGCTTCGGATGAGTGAACGATGCGCGTAGCGCGCTGCGCGAGATGTCGGCGGAGTAATGTTGCGAGGATTGGGTGTGTTAGTTAGTCGCCGCGAGCTGCGTCGGGGGATGGTGGGCGGGTGAGATCGTTAGCGCGTTAGCGGTTGGGTCCATAACCTGTTGATGATGAGGCTCATTGCATAACTTTATTCTGTGACTGCCGGCTCGGCGGCGATGGTTAAATACTGAATGAGCTATTTGCTGTAATGTGCTGCTGTAATGGTTTGATCATCCGACAAGTTCAACTTTTACATCGCCGTAACAAAATTGCTAGAACTATTCACTACATTTGTTTTCCACTGTAAGACATTGCACATGCTCCCTGGGCGGCGTGTGATAAACGTGGGTTCCGTGGCAGCACCGCTCTCCTCTGCACTACTCCGCGCACAAAATTCCCATGGCAATCCCATATGGGATGTTGGGTATTCATATAACCAGGCGACATGCAAACTCTAGTGTCTGCGCAGGCACAACATTCTTTATAGTCTAACATAGATAGCTGAGAAACAATTCGTACTACACCCTTCCCATAGTTTAAATTAATACGGCTAATAACGGTTGGCACTCGACGTTGACATATTTCACTCTCCCAGCTTGACGTCTAGTGTTTTCCAAAACAGACAGATCGTCTTGCATGCTCTATAATAACCCAGCTAGACAATCATCACAGCCCAAGACGAATAGCGGTGACCAGTGCTACCTCTTCTGCTCTCGTGCCATATCTTGCAGCAAAAACACTGTACTCCAAGTCAGCAGTTTTCGAAGGTAAGCGCATTCCTCGTTGATATCGAGGACTGTTCACCTCAATGACTCGTGATTCACACCCAAACTTTTTCGCAATACTTCATCATCATCATCGGTGTGCCTTTGTAGAAAACAATATGCCCCGCAGTAGCCACCACTACCAAATTTGTCGCAGAGAGATCGACTGACCACATGTGGTTCATACAGCAGTTGCAATCTATCCATATGTGAAAGAGCCTTAGCATCGATACAATCAGGAGGGGTTGGGCGCGGAGGCGGTGGTCTTGTTATCTGCGTAATTATCGGTCCAGAAGGTCCAGGAGATGGAGAGATAGAGGTAGTCTCACAGACTAGAGGAGACACCCCTTCTAGGTTGGTGGAAACACATCCGATCACTCGTCTCCAAAATCCGACACCTATCTCCTTCTAGACATTCTGGATCATCGCACGAACATAAAAGGTCATTCCGATTGATAGGAATACAGAAACATCCTGACGGACTGGCGCAAGGTACTGTTTCATTGTTCACTCTATCAATACACACTCGCGCACCTGCACAGTCGAGATTAACTTCACATGAACCGCCGTTGAATGAATTTCCTTCACCTGGCCGAGTAGATTCGGAAACTGACGGAGATGGAGATGGAGATATGCATTCTAGCGGTGTGAAATTTTCAGTATCAGTTGCAATGCACAAGGAACCACCTTCGTCTCCTACACTGACACAAACATTCCAGATCATCACATGAGCATCTGAGTAAATTTTCATCAATTGGAAAACAGAAACAATCTGACGAGACGAGGTAAGGCCCAGTTTCACCATCATCAATGCTACCACACCGTCGAGGACCAGTACAATCATCGTCTTCTCCGCATGGGCCACCCGTAAAATTACTGTCTTCACCAGATTGTGCAGACTCTGACGGTGATGGAGAAGAGGATGGAGATGGTGGTGGAGAAGTGCATTCCAGGGGTTCGAAGCTTTCATTGTCAGTTGATAAACACAGGGCTGAGTCTTCATCGATGAAATGACAAACATCTCCTTGCAGACATACCAGATCATTACATGAGCACAACACATCAGATCGTAATTCTGGTATGCAGCCACACACCCCAGAACCATTGCAATTCACTATCTCTTCATCTTCTATAGCAATGCACTTTCGTGGTTCCACGCAATCTGCATCTGTGTCGCAACGGTCACCACTAAAACCATTGGCTTGGCGGTTTATGTGTTGGAGGCCAGTATCCTCTGTGGGGTTGTGTCGAAGGTGGTGGATGCGATTCACTAGTTGTGAAGTACCTTTGATTCCAAACGGGTTTGTTTGGTGTCGTTTGCGAGATTTGAACATTTCTTGATTCCTCATACGTCTTTTGGGGGGATTGTGTTAAGTTTCCTCAGTACACTTGTATCAGCATGATGACGGCTGGAAGCGGTCGAACTTGTCATGCAATAGAGAAAAGCTGAGACCAAGTATACATATATAGGAAAAAAGTGTTGTTGTCAGTCTGTTTATTCCTCCCATCAGATCATCGGCGGAGGTTTATCTATATGTTGTATGTACTGTAAGTACTGTAAATGTGTAAGTTATTCGTCAGATACCGAACGCATTAGTCATGTGACCGTTCCGTTGCGGAAAAATTTTGGTCGGTGAAGCTATTCAGTACAATTCTATCCACTACTTTCATTTCCTGTTTTCCTTCTACGATGCATCTGGTCTTACTGTGAATACACATTTGGTATGCGCTACCTCCGGTGAACCAGGAAAGCAATGTGGTACACTTCTGCTTCGAATATCATATTTTCTCCAGTTCTAGCACTTTTCACGATAACTGTAGTTGATAATTTTCTGTGCAAGCTCAAAGGCTCAAACTGAAATGCTTACAGAGGTCGGGATGACTGAGAAGAGGGGATGGTGGGTGAGGGAAGACGGGTACTGGTGGGGATTCGTGGGGTTCATTCGGAAAGAATTAAACATGCTTGCTCAGGTTACGTTACCAGTAAGACGCGTAGAGAGGATGTTCTATGGATGGCAGATATGCGCGGTTGAGGTTGTCGGACGATGTGAAGGGCCGAATGGAAAGGGTGACTTGCTGAGTGTACCATCGCTGTAGGCTATTTTGTCAATCCGCGGACAACGAACACGGAGCTTCGAGGCTTCGCTGTGCAGAACTGGGGTACTGAACAACTTGATATTTTCACGATCCTGTAAGTACGACGCAATGAAACGTGTACGCGTCGCGCATTGGATCATTAATGAACCAATCGGACGCGGGCGTGCAC
>JALQPE010001192.1:0-15133 GCA_030407315.1 Asparagopsis taxiformis | reverse complement strand
CCCCAACCCCAACCCCAACCCCTTCCATAAATTTATATATGGCAAATTTATGGCAAATACTCATAATCAGTCATTGCGCTCAGCCATATATCTAAACTTACACTATTTATATAAGATAAATGGAGACCGGGAAAGTCAGGTACAAAGAGAATGTGTCCACCTATGAGGAAGGATAGGAGTCATCAGAAAGGCAGGAACAGAGTGAACACGGGTGCGGGTCCAACTCAGACAGGTAACCCATAAACAATATCAATCTGGAGAGCAAACCATCACACAGGACTATCTCCCATACAGTATCACTGCCTCAGAAACCAAGAGCTCTCCTCCCTACCTTCGAATAGATCCAGAAATCCAAAACCCATGCTAAACAGATCCACAAGAGTCAGTCAGCAGCCGAGGAGATAACCAAGAAAGTCCTAATCCTGTATGCATCAGGATCGCTGGGTGTAAACTTCAACATGGACATCGAGAAAGGAAGCATCAAATAAACTATGCAGAAGAACATATTCCTGTGTGACTACATCAAGACTCAGGACACCATATCATTAGAAGATGACAACGAGTATCTGGCCAGTCCGACACAGGCCAATGGGGCAACCATCATCTACAAGGTCAAGGAACTGCCCAAGATAGACTCCTCTATCTACTCGGATACCAGGACATTCAGGGATATCGTTGAGGTGATCAAGGACAATTACTATCAATATGATGCCTTCCTGATCCTGAGTGGGTTCGATGTGTTGTGCTATGTGGCATCTGCTGTCAGTTTTATGATTGAGAATCTCTCTAAACTGGTACTGATGGATCTATCTAGATTGTGTTTACAGGAGGGTACCTCCCTATCTGTCAGATGCGTAATGATTCGGTCAACAACCTGGTTGAATCTTTCGCCATTATTTCTGAGTGTCACAACCTCTATGATGTGATCATTGTGAGTAAGAACAAGGGATTCCGTGCCAATCGATCCATCAAGTTGCAGGAGGGTGTCATTGACTCTATAGCATCCCCCAACCTGAACCCTTTGATTGAGGTCAACATTCGAGTGAGTCTGAATGAGCACCTATTTTTATGTAAGCCTAAGGGTGACTTCATGATATTCACCGACATGTCCAATGCAGTGAAGGTGATCAAGTACCACCCATACATGCAGAAGGAGAGCTTCGAGTATGAGATAGCCAACCCCCATATTAAGGGGTTCATCATTGAGAGCTATGGAGCAGCCAACATTCCCAATACTGAGATCCTATAGTTGATTAAGGCAGCCCATGAGAAGGATGGGAAGGTATTCGTCAACATATCCCAAACTATCCATGCGTATCTATAGCTTAATACAGGACCAATCACTCCATTATGGCACCCTTCCTGCAAGAATACTGCATCATTTATGGTCGGGATATGACCACAGAGGCAGCACTGGCCAAACTGTCATACCTGTTAGGCAAGGGACTCTCCTGCAAAGAGGTGGCCGAGCAGATGAAGAAGAGTCTGAGGGGAGAAATGACAGAGGAAAGGAACCTGGAACAGTTCAAACTCACCAACTCAGGGTTCCTGCAGCTGGTTCAGGATGTCCTCGAGGATTACTTCCCTACAGGCACCCAGGAAACCTTCGAAAAATAACTCATCAACTTCATGTCACAGTACTACGATGAGGACTGCTCAGTCGAACAGTTTGAAGACATATTCAAAATCAGGGAAGAACAGCAACTGCCCGATGAAGAAAAGAAACTCACACCCTTCCAAGAAGTCATCCATCACACATATGCTCTCCATACTGCAGTCAGACACAAAAACCTAGAAATGATCACATTCTTGTTGAAGAGCGGAGCAAATCCCAACAAGGAGGATGAGCATGAGTGCTCTCCATGCTTCTATGCTTTGGAAATGGAAGAGAAAGCCATAATCAGAATACTGTTGAGTAATGGAGGAAGAGTAATTGCCCCGATGGATACTCTCTTAGGCCTGTTCATCTCAAAGTTGAAGGTAGATTCAGTTGAGTTCTTCGAGTTACTGTATCACATGGAGTTCAAGAACACTTTAAGGGTGGTCCAGAACTCAGAAGGCAGGAGCCTGGCACATCTAAGTGTCCTGCTAGAAGCACCTAAGTGTGTTAAACTGCTGAGGTCCAAGTTCAAGTTCACCTATGAACGGAAAGATATCTATCAAATGTCAGGGAAAGACTATGCCGCTCGATCCACCAACCAATAGATTCTCAAGCAGTTTAAATGATTAGATATATATCGAAACTTCAAATAGAGTTCAAGATGCCTAATACTGATATTAAACTCTTAGATATTGATCTGAAAATGATCATCGTATAATGTATCAATCCAGTTTCTGTTTGGGCTTGATCACCAGGCAGTTGAAGAGGGAGCTAGGAATAAGAATCTTGAACAGCATTCCTGCGAAAATAGAGCTGACACCAAGTCCAAGGCAGATGAGGTGCTCATTAAGGGTCAAGGGCACTGCTTTCAAGGATTTGCCTCCGAATTCGATGCATAGTGCCTGGATGATGACAGTGGCGATCATAATCACATGGAACAGAGGGTTGTTGAAGTAGTTGACGAACACATTGATCTCAGAGGACTGCAGTTTACGGGCATTGATCTCATTGAAGATCTGCAGAAGGACGAAAGTATGGAAGAAGATAGACAGATGTTTGCCATTCTCGGGAGTCCATTCCTCAACACCGAAAGATGAGGGAATACCGAAGAGCTCAGGACCTATGATAAATGGTGGCAGTACCTTTGAAGAGAATAGTACCCAGGATGACCATCTGGAGGATACCCTGTGAGATGATATTCCTCCACATACCGGCAGTGATGAGTCCCTCAAATCTAGAGTAGGGTTGCCTCTTCAGGAGCTCTTCACTGGGAGGCTCTGTAGCTAGAGCCAAGGATGCCAGAGTATCCATGATCAGGTTGATCCAGAGCATCTGAATAGGGTTAAGAGGAGACTCCTT
The DNA here is from genome assembly GCA_030407315.1 of Asparagopsis taxiformis. NCBI lineage: Eukaryota > Rhodophyta > Florideophyceae > Bonnemaisoniales > Bonnemaisoniaceae > Asparagopsis > Asparagopsis taxiformis. The sequence goes on along the minus strand of JALQPE010001192.1, from coordinate 12,174 downwards.
AAGGATGGCAGCACCTGCAAAAGCCATCACCAGAGCCACCAGATTCACAGTCAACTGGAACTGAAGGAACTTCCTGATAGAGTCGAAGATGTTCCTACCCCATTTCATAGCAGTGACGATAGATGCGAAGTTGTCATCAAGGAGGATGATGCCTGCAGCTTCCTTGGCGACTTCAGTACCAGTGATACCCATTGCAAATCCGATATCTGCTTTCTTGAGAGCTGGAGCATCATTGGTGCCATCTCCTGTCATGGCTACCACATGATCTAACTGTTTAAGTCCTGTAGCCATCAGGTACTTATCAGTGGGAGATGATCTTGCTAGCACCTTCAGGTTCCTGGACACTTTCTTGAAGTTTTCCATGTTGCCTACATGTTCATTTTCTTCTCCTGCATTCACCAAACCTCCAACAAACTCTCTAAACTATTTGCCTTCCATGACAACGCAGTCTCCTGGTTATTGTCTATATCCTTCATCCAAGATGCCTGCTTCTTTAGCAATGGACATGGCAGTCAGTTTGTTATCTCCTGTAATCATTCTGACAGTAACTCCACCAACCTTGCACTTGGCCACTGAATCGGGGATTTCCTCTCTGATAGGGTCCTTGATACCCACCATACACAGGATTGTCATTCCACTGGTTACCTTTTCAACTGCAGTCTCCTTACAGCAGTCATCAGCCTCCCTATATGCAAGAAGGAGGGTCCTCAGAGTTCCATCAGCATACTCATGTAGCTTTTCTTTTAAAATTTGTCTATACTTTTCATCGATGGGCACCTTCTTTCCTTCTTCATTGATGTAAGATGTGCAGTTTTCTACCACAAAATCGGGTGCACCTTTACTGAATGCATACAGCTGTTTTCCTTCATGGGCAACAGTGGTCATGGACTTGGTCTTGGATGAGAATGGATACACCACAACCTTATGATCGTCATTCCTGAGTTTTTGGTATTCGAATCCCATTTTGAACACCATTTATAGGAGGGCACACTCAGTTTTGTTGCCGATCTGGACATGTTTGATTGTTCCACTTTCATTTCTGGAGAGTTCTGGGTTGGCTGTTGAGTTCTGTGCTACTGAGAGTGCTAATAGTTGTAGGGTGGCTCTGTCCATGCAATGTGGGTCTATTTTCTCTATTGTTCTTCCTCCCTGGAATATCTTCATGACAGTCATGATGTTCTTGGTGAGAGTGCCTGTCTTATCCGAGCAGATGTTGTCCACTCCTCCCATGGTCTCGCAGGCCTGCAAATACCTAACCAGGTTGTTCTCGTTTTTCATTTTGCCGACACTGAATGCCAGACTGATGGTCACTGCCAAGGGGAGTCCTTCAGGTACTGACACCACGATGATACTCACTGCAATGATGAAGGCCTTAACCACCTCATTCAGAGTGTCCATCCTGAACAAACTCTCCTGAATGTTACCAGTCAGGTAAGCAGCATAGATAATATGGCCCAACAGACACAGGAATGTCAAGGCTGCACTGAATGTACCCACCAGTCCGATCTGTTCAGCCAGGATTGTCAGTTTTTGCTGAAGGGGGGTCTCCTCCTGATCAGTGGCTAGGACCAGTTTCAGTTTACCATACTGGGAGTATTTGCCTGTAGCTAGAACCAACATTTTGCCAGTGCCTTCAAGGACCTGTGATCCTGATACCATGAATGGACTGCCACCCTCTCCGACGAGTCCTTTCTTGATTTCATGGGTTTCACCGGTCATGCTGGACTCATCACATGAGATGTTGTTGCTCTGCACCAGGATGCCATCTGCTGATATGATTTCTCCTGTTTCAATTTATTGGATGTCTCCAACTAGCATGTCATAGGCCGACACGTAGTGGATGACTCCGTGTTTGACCAGGTTGACATTCTTCCTCTCGGCTACTGCATTGAGTTTCTGGAACTGTTTTTATTTGACGTAGTTGTTGCCTGCAGTGACTGTGATGATGATGACCACTGCCACCAATATGGATGCTCCTTCAGTCCAGCCCTTGGCCAGTCCTTCGGTGGCGATGCCCAGCACCAGTGAGACTACAGCACTGACACATAGCACTTTGAGCATCATGTCTTCGAAGTTGTCCAAAATCTGCATCAATCAGTGGAGTACCATCGACCAGAGACTCTTGGAAGGTTTAATGATGGGCTGATTGTCACCATATGCATCAATTCTCCTCTTCTGCTGATCATCGTTATCAGTTCGACCATTCTGAGTCCACCCTCATGTACCTTGGTTGAAGAATTGAGGGATCTGGCCAGACTGTCAAGTCCTCCCCAGTCCATCACCTGCTTCAAGGATGCTCCAGTCTTGATGGATTCCTGGTCAAATAGGTCACTGTAAATAGGCACCCATGTACCTCAGTTCGGTGGCCGAGTGGCTGAACATCTCTTTCTTCGATCCTAACATCGGATTATGCTAATAAATATCGGAAATGCAACAACTCAGCGCCTTAATAGGGAAGCATACCACAGAAAAACAAAGGGGGAGCCACCATACATGGCCAAGAAGGGGAGATAGAAGGAAATACATGCACAGTTCGAGGAAGTATTAATTCTGGATTTCAGTACTAGGAACTATCACAGAACAAAGAATATGCAATATAAACTCAATTAAAAATAGATATTGCTCACAGAATATTCCCAAACAATAAACAACACCATAATACGAATACAGCCACAGAAACTCCTAACATCAAGGGAAGAAGACAATCAACGAATCAGTAAAGGCATACATATCAGTCATTCAATCTTCTTTATTATGGTAAGCCGATCATAGTAATAAATTCATAGGAATGACCAGTTTAAACAAACATCAGAGAACACTTAGCAATTAGGAATATTTTGCAACGTGTGTCAACCTATTGACCACTGATGCTGCCCTCAGTTCTAACTCCGAGTTTAAAGGCCATCAAAAGAGACATTCCAATGTCGAAACTATAGCCCAGAACGGACTTCCTCGAATTAGCAAGAAACCCGACAGGAAACCTAACCATTTTATTCCCTTAGCAAGGAAGAAGACTATTCAAAGCACACCTGTTCAGAAGGAAAGAGTGCATAAGTCACACACCGTTAAGAAAATTCAGTGCAAGAAATCACACCAATCAGCGGTCACGAGTGCGTCGAAGGACAGTGGGTTCAACCTGCAGTTCCAGAAGCAGACTAAACATCGTCGAAACCGGTCTGCTCTGTCCAGTTACCCGAAGACCGATGAACGGACAGACAGTGAGCAGAAACTTAAAAGTCCACCTTCAGTGGTTTCACATAAGAACCCTCAGCAATAACTGCATCAAGTTTACCAGAGGTGCAAGACACTCCTTAGCCAATATTCCAAGAGGAACCTGAAACTGGAGAGGGAGAACTCGAAACTCAAGAAGGAAAACAAGGAACTGAGAGGCCGTCATGGCTGAGTATTCCATATTGTTCTGAGTGATATATGGTGTGTCGAGTTCTGAACGGGTTTAAACCATATTATAAACATAGTCAGAATCCAGGATAAATGATCCACTATCTGGTCTCGATGGTTGTACTCTGCCTTACTAATGCTATGGGAGGATAAGTGCACCTTAAATTGCACCTGAACCCTCGGACTAACTACCTGATACTGCAGAGTCCTTCTGGTGATAACATTAGATTGAAGTGGGACTTCGATTCTCTTCAGACCATTATGGACCCTTCCATCCAGAAGAGGAAACTGTACTTCGATAATGACTTCCACTTTGCCTTCAATGAGACCAATTTCAAGATCAACTTCACCACTATCCATCGATAGCTCAATGACGATGAGGAGAGTGAGTACTATGGAGTGGTAGGGATGGGGCAGCACAGTGATTTTGTATCTGGATTGAAGAAGCTCCTCAACACCAGTGAGATCAAACTATGGTTCCGAATAAGTGAGAATTACGTGGAGGTCATACCTTTAAAGTGTTTTAAACCTCTATTCGGACCGTATTCAGTGGAGGTGGCCACTTGGTCTGCTGCCAAGTTCTCGATTACTCGGCCTTCGTTCAATTTTAGACCTGGGGAGACCTTCCTGGCCTTGCTGAACAAGACAAGCAACCCCTTCCAGATGAACTCCCAGGAACTGACTCAGGCCATCAGCATGAAATTTGAGAACGAAACCAGAGCCATCCGGAAGAAACAACTAACTAAACAGTGCTCATTGTTCACTGGAGCTGCAGGAACATCAAAACAAAACAGGCAAATCAAAATGTATGAGTGCGAGATAGACATGAACAGGGGAAAGACTCCCTCAGATAATGGAGACATGGGCAGATTACTCATGGAATTCGAACCAGTCATATGCTCCAATGGAGGAATAGAAATACAGCCAACCATAGGAGCACATGAAGAAGGGTCAAACTATTACTGGCTGCATCTATTACTACTACTAGCACAGTTTGGGGTTCTAATCTGCTACCTGTATAAGGATACCATACTCTCTAGGCTTAATAGCAACTCTCGAGTCAAACTGAACCATCATTGATACTTCTATATTCGTATTTTTCTTCATTTCTGAATAGTATTAACTTGATGGAGATAGAAGAGTGACAGTAAATATAGCAAAATGATTAATCATTGGCCGAGGGCAACATCCTTGGCATCGTTGGAAATATCGATCTCACCAGATATGGATCCGAAGCTAAGAGTTTGTTCTTCATCGTATTTGGCTAGGAGGGCTGGGTCGACTGTGATGATCTCAATTTGGTTGAGATCTTCAGTGGTGAAGTACTTGGAGTACCTGGGGTTGATCTGGACTGTGAAGGTGAACACAGGCACAGCTATGGTTCCATGGAAATCAAATTCGATTAGGAATTGATACTTGGAATTAGGGATGTAATTGACTCTGACACCAGGGACGATGTCTGACCGAGTGACCTTCACCCATAGCAACTTGGAGCACTCACTGCACTCGCTATCGATGAAATATTGGGGAACATGGGACAGTCTCATGCCATGGACAACCCTTCCGAACAGTAGCACTGCAGCCTTGGGTTGGATGAACGATCTGGATGGTACTAGTTGGCTGCATGAGCTGGCTCTGACACTGGACCCTCCTCTGCAGGTCCACCCATCTTCTACTTTGCAGTCTTTGCTGCACCCATCCCCACTGATGGTGTTGTTGTCATCACACTCACTTTCGAACCTTCTGCCATCCCCGCATGTCTCAACACAGAAGGACACAGTATCTCTTCCGATGGTGAGTGTTTCTGAGTGGAACCCATCGATGCAGGCACTGCAACTGTTGGCTGATGTGCAGTCACTGCAGTAGGATGAGCATGGTTTGCATGATTTGCCATCGAGGTAGAGTCCGGTGGGGCAGGGGGTGTCCCGAACACAGGTGTTGTCCCTGGTCAGGGTGTATGAGACATCCACACAGGCTGTGCACTGGTTGGCTCCCCTCCCTGTGCAGGATGAACAGGTGCTGTGGCATCTCCAGCAGGCATCTCCCTCATAGTAGAACCCTGGGTTGCATGTGCATGTCCTTCCATTGTAGAAACTGTGCTATGGGCACTCAGTGCAGACACCGTTGACCTTATTGAACCCAGTCTTACAGACACATCTGGATCCATTCCATCCCTCATTGACTCCACAGGGCTGACATCGACCACTGATCAGGTAGTCACCAGATCGAGTACACCTGCACTCCAATCTAGACTGATCCCAAACCGAGTTAATGGGACAAGTAGGCACTGGCAGGCACTGACCATTGCTGAAGTAGAAGTTGTTGGAGAAACACACACACTCACCATTGACATCCCGACTATTGGCAGGACAGTTGAGTTGACAGTTACCATTGACATCATCATAGCCAGGTTTACAGTCACAGGATGTACCACTAGGGGATACCACCGAATTGGGAGGACACTGTCGACAAACACTCCTGATTCGGGCATAGTTATCCTGGCAGACACACTGTCCATTGACCAGTTTCTCATTGATGCCACACTGGGCTACACATGATGGGCCCAATTGGATGTAGCCAGGAAGACAGACACACCTGCCATTGGAGTAAGTCTCATACTGGCCACATTGGGTAGAAATGCACTTGCCATTGATCCTGGAGTACCCACTCTTGCAGACACAGATCAGGTTGACCAGTTACTCATTGGCTCCACAAGTAATGACACATCGGCCACTCCTCCTGGTGTACCCACTCACACACTCACAAGTGTTCGAGATATAGTTAGGTTCTTCATTGGAACCACAGTTAAGGGGAGGCACACATTGGTTGTTCCTCCTGATGTACCCAGTGTTGCAGACACAGACATTGTTGACTGAATCCAGGACTTCATAGGTACCACAACCAGGAACCAACACACATCTATTGTTGATTCGGGTGTACCCACTGCTGCAGACACATCTGTTATTCTGTCTGACTTCATTGGGTCCACAGGTGATCAGTCGGACACACCTGCCATTGACCCTGTTGTAACCAGGAATGCACTCACAGGTATTGGTGGTTGTGTTTATCTGTTCATTTTGTCCACAGACTGGTACCCTCTGACATATGCCATTTCTCCTGACATAGTTGGCCCTGCATATACAGACATTGTTCTGTTGGTCGAGTATTTCTCCGACAGCTGAGCATGTGGGTATTTCGATGCAGGCATTGTTTTTGGAGTAGTACCCTCCAACGCAGACACATTTCCCATTTGAGTAAATCTGGTTGGAACCACAGGGTGTCTGGCATTGACCATTAAGGTAGCTCTGCCCACTTGAGCAGTAGATGCAGAGTCTGCCCTGAGCATCGACCTTGCCACCGAGACTGGTGCAGGTAGATCGACTCACACAGGTACTAGGGCATGATGATCCAATACACTCCAACCTGTTAGACACGATGGACAGGCCATAGAGTTTAAGGGTGACGAAACTGCTGGAGGTGAAGGTGTAGGTACCCTCAATGTAGTAGTCATAGGCACCATTCACAGGAGGAGTATATTGGGCAACAGTGAAGGGAGCATCATTGGAGTAAAGCACATAGTCCAGGTACACCACCTACAGGTTAGGGTAGGCATTAGAGTTCAGACTCACCAACAATTTACCACTAGACTGGTTGAAGGTAGCACCATTGGTCAGGAACGAGAAACTGGTGTCCTCAGTCCGGAGACCAGAGATGAACACCAGAACCTGGACCTGGGTGCGGGAGGACACCCACCCATGGACGGAGGTCTCCACTTCGAAGTTGTCATTCCGGTTGCTGGCTGAGCAGTCCAGGATGTCGAAGGTGTCAGCAATGAAGGACCCCAACCAGAAGTCCTGCCTAGAACTCACCAAGTATGACACTTTGATGCTGGTCCAGCTCACCTGATCGGATATCAGTAATAGGAGATTGATAGCATTGTGGTTGTCCTTGCGACCTCCCCTCACTGAGTAGTCGAGACCTGACCGAGGTGACCTGATATTGACCTCGTTGGTGGACACTGCCACCTGGAATCCGGTTGCAGGGACACTATAGTCGATGTCCACATTGTAACAGTGCTCACGAATAGCACCATTGGAGTTAGTGAACTCAACCACCCCACTCTGAAGGTAGTCGTCCTTGTAGAACCCAAAACACTCACCAGCTGCCAGGGTGCTCACCACCAGCAGACCCATCAATATAGGAGAGAACCTCATCCTCAATGCAACAGTTAGATTGGCAATTTAATTTTATTATAAAACTGGCAGCGGTTTTGGTACTTGAACCCACCAACTTATTATTATATGCAGAAAAGATTATATTATATAATCATTAAGGGCACAGGCCACTGGTCCAATCAGGGGCACAGGCAGCAGAGATGAGGGTACGCCACTTGTCATACCTAATCGGGATCGAATCGGAAGAAACGGGCATAATTCGATTTTGGGGGAATAATATCCGCGATTCAAAGTTAGAAATTATTCCCTATTTATTATCCATATTGTCCATATTACTGCAATCGCCAAGGAAGCCCAAATATAGTTCAGTGGGCTAAGAGGGAAGAGGGAATGAATATTTGCTATGTCTAGAAGCCATGATAATATCAACTATGCAATATTTAATTCAGATAATCGAGGGCATCAATTTTATTCATCTTTGAATGCTGTTGCTAGCATAATATACATCTAGGAAGTAAAACTCTCTCGCTTAAATTAAGCTATATCCACTCTGTTATTGGAGATCAAGCAATTTCAATTTAATTTTGCTTTATGCTACAGTCGGTCCTTCTCGAAAAGCTAGTAAAGTAGTAAATCAACAGTTGAAGTGCTAACTGTATTTTAAGACGATTCCTCGAAGACTCAGTCAATTTCTCTTCCCTGTCTTAAAAAATGAAACTTGAAGTATGATATTAAGGAGAAACTGTTCTATTTCGTTTGAAGCCGCGGCAAAAATATTCCTAAGAAGGTATTGAAGAATGATAAGTAGCATGTTAGAGTTTCAATGCAGATTCACATTACTTCAGCAAATAACCGATTTCTTGATATATAACATTTGCGATCATTGTAGCCTTTGAGTCATTCCATGACTGACTGAGAAGTTCCCTGATCTTTTGGCTGCTTCATAGATGGGATTGGTGTTGTCCTTGATTCCTGACCCCATTTCGAACAGAAGTGCTGACATTTCTTCATATGAGAGGATCCCATCCTGTCCTGCATGTTTTGAGTACAGTGCTTTCATCTCTTTGGGTGTGAATGCACAGCCCAGTTTCTCTAGTGTCTGTACAAATCTGGTGTAATCGACTACTCCCTTGTCTTCCATGTCGAAGAATCTGAAGTCTGCTTTGGATTTGGACCCTTCATCTTTTTTGAAATAGGTTTTCTGTCTCACTTTTTCGAATATGGTGACTTCCATTTGTCTGAGTCTGTCTATGCTGACTCTGTTGTCCATGAGTTTGAACCCATTGATCAGGATATCGATGAAGTATTCTTCCCTTTCAAGTGGGATGCATGCATTCAGATCCAGGTAGTACTATCTGAACTCCTGTTCTGTGAGATGCTTGGAGTCTGCTGACCTTTTGGTGATGGCTTCTTCGAACTCTTTGTACAGTGTGTTGGCATCCTTGACTCTGCACCTGAAATGGGGATGGTTGTCAGCACAGAACCTATTGAGCAGTCCTTCAATCTCGATGACTCCATTGGATGCCATTGAGTCGAATACATGGTCGATGGTTGCCCTCCTCTTGGGGGAGATATCATGCCGGACATTCTCCAGGAAGTCAATGTATGCAATGCCCTGCCCTTCATGGTTGAACTTATCCTTGATGATCCTCAGTTCCTGGGTAGTGAAGAACACCCCAAAGGAGTTCAGGAACAGGTTGAAAGCATGGGCAGACATGAACCCATTCCCATCAGAGTCATAGTTAGGAATGGCATTGTAACAACGTTCAAGGTTAGTCGCACCACGGCCAAACAGGTCGAATTTGAACTTGTTATTGATCTTAATCACATGGTTCACCCAGTCCATCCCGACTATCAATAAGTTATATTATCAAAGGTTATTAATAAAATACAGATAGGGTCAGGCAGATCAGTCATCAGTCAGGTAAGACAGTTCCTTCCTCAGCTACTAGATGGTACTGGAGTTATTGTTAAGGAGCATGTTGATCTCCTCGTCTTCCTGTGATAGCTTCATGTTCTTCAGTTCATCCTCCTTGGAGGGTATCACTATCACATCATCAGCTTCGAATTTCCTTTCCCACTCTACTGACTTTGCAATCAAATTATCACTCTTCGTCTTTTTCTCCTTTGATGTCTCTAGTTCGAACAGAGTTCTGAGGAGTTCTGCTTTCTTGGCACTCTGATTATTAAATAGGTTCTCTTTCATCTATTTTACTTTTCTCTTCAGCTGTTTGATCTACTCTCCTTTTTAACTAACTGATTAAGCTGTTCCTGACAGTTTGGTTCTTTTATCGAGCAGCGAGTGTATCTGGGCTTGAGTTCGACATTCTTGATTATCTCTGTTTCGAATTAGTCATCGAGTATCTCATACTTGGTCTCTAGTTTTTCGTGTTTTTGAGTGAGTTCTGCAATCGATGCTGCGTTGTAGAAGGATGAAGAACTCTGAATCAGTTTATTTGATTTTTGTTGATTGAACTCTTGAGGGTTGGTCTTTTCGAACTGGCTTTCCATATCCTGATACTGCTGATGTATTGATTGTAGATCTGCTTTCGACCCTATCTTCTCCTTGCTATCTCTTTCTTTGACTACTGTTGACTTGTTATTGTAGAAGCTGCTCCCTGCAGTTTTCATCATGATCTCTGATGCATTGGCACTCTTCTTGGCTGTTTCTTTCTCATTTTTTGATAGGAGTTCACCATTGAGTCTCCTGATAGGTGAGTTGCAGATCAACAAATTCTTGGTGTCTTCCTCCCAAACTGGATTCTCCTCAATGTCGAACTCATTTAAGGCAGGAAGAGAACTCACCGCCTTAATCATAGAAGAAAGATCAGCTATTTCATTCTTGTATAGGTCCAGCTTGATCAGTTTGGAGTGCTGAGAGTTCTAGAATACTTCCATCGAGGAGATCTGGTTGTTATTGGCAAATAACTCCTCTAGGTTCACAAGGGGAGCCAAAGGAGAGATGTCATACACTCGATTGTGATTGATATTCAGACAAATAAGACTGTCCAGAACAGAAATAGGTTGCAAATGAACGATCCTGTTCCTGGATAACCCTAGCAGTTCAATAGACTCCAGGTCCTCAACTTGGAACTCTTCTGTTGATTAGAATCTCTCCAATCCATGGTTATTCAGCATCAGACTCTTGATTCTGTCAATACGCTCTTTTGAATCCCAGAACATAGCACATTTCAAAATAAGATCTTTGGAGAGTTACCCAGTATTAGCCTATGATGATCCCTTAGCTGGAAGCCCTAAGCCGATACCGAGCAGTTTGTTTAGTTTATCATTGGCCAATGTGATCTCTGAGGGTGGTTTTTTCTGGAAAGGAGTCGTCATTATTAACTCAAACCTTATATCGATTCAAACTTAGCACTGAAAATATTGGGAAGTTGATAATAAAGGGAGAGAATACCCATTGACATGGTTTCGATTGAAACTGACAATTATTCGAATAGTCTATCTCTGACATATGGTTGCCATTGCCTCTTCGTATCCTCTGTCTCTATTCCTATCTTATCCTAACTTATTCCTTACCTATTCTTGGCTACTCTGTTAATATGCCGATGAACTTAGTTGGATTATTATTTTATTTGAAGGGTTAAGATGGCAATGCAGCGTCGTTCTCCGAGTATTTCATGCAAGCAGTTGAAATCGAAGGAGTCCCTGTGCATGTCACCAACCTCTATGAACCTGGCTCGGTTGTTCAATGTGATGAGTACCCATGAGAACCACTTGCAGGCTGTGAGGGAAGCCCTGATAACCCAGTCTAGTTTCAACCCTAAGAACCTCTTCTACCATCTATCAGGTGGCAATGAGGAGATCAGTCGGAGGGACCTCTGTGAGTTCATGGAAGGCAGTGATGAGGGCGTGGAAGATGCAGAGATGAAAATAGTCCTATCAATGAATGGACTCAAAGACAAAATGAACTACCGAAGCTACCTGCACTTCCTGTACCCGTACAACAAGAAGGCACTAGGCAGGATAAATGTCAGGCAGTATGACAAGACAGAGGGGCAACCAGTCAACGAGGAAGTATGCTGCCTGTTCATGATGCTACTCAAAGGAGAAGTCAACTTCCTCTATGAGTTCGAGGAAGCCAGGAAGGAACTATTCCCAGAAATGAACAAGCAGAAGGTCAAGGCATTCATGTCATAAGTGAAGACACTGGGCAATGAGAACAAACTGGTCAAGAGTGACTATGTGCTCACCCATAAAGAACTCACCAACTGCATCAAACCAGTCAAGATAGCCGAAGATGCATGCAAAGACCTAGTGTGCAGGAAACTATCCCAGTGCCAGGAAGTCAACTTTGTCAGTCTAGAACAACTGATCTTCTGGTTGAGGCCATGGGATCGCATCCTGGGAGGACTCAGCATATACTCAGGACAGTCCACCAAAGAGTGCCTGCAGAGGACAGTCCTAGACAGTTTGGATGCATCCGATGCCAATGAGTTCCTGTAGAGCTATGCATGAGTGTACTATTAGTGATTATATCCTATTTTGTCATTTTGATTCTTCATCTTAAATGGGTGTCCATTAATAATAGTTCTGGCTATACCGATATTACTACATGATCCGGGGTTGGGGTTGGGTTGGG
>JALQPE010001191.1:0-17925 GCA_030407315.1 Asparagopsis taxiformis | reverse complement strand
CCAACCCCAACCCTGGGTCCTCTCTTTGCCTCCTTCGACTTCCATTTCGTTACTCCTATGAATATTATGAAAATAATAATGAAATGGTAAATATTGGTATTCGGTGGACAGTATTATGAAGGACAGTGGAAAGATAGGTACGATCAGGAAATGGAGTTATTAATTATCCCAACGGGTGCAAATACTAGGGACAGTGGTCTAGTGAAAAAAGAACGGAAATGGTAAGTTCTGGTTCTCGGAATGGTAGTTATTTGAAGGGAGATTTAAAATGGAAAAAAATAAGGATTTGGAAGAATCAACTATGCAAGTGGTGATAAATATGAAGGTTCGTGGCAAAGTGATCAAAAAATGGGCATGGTAAATATTGGTTTTCTAAAGGTGGCTACTATTAAGGAAGCTGGAAAGATGGAGTAAAATCAGGATTGGGAATTATTAAATATCCTGATAGTTCTCAATACTAAGGGCAGTGGATCAATGATCAACGGAATGGAAAAGGAAAATTTTTGTCATCTAATGGAACTATTGAATAGGGGGAATGGAAAGATAACAAGTTAGTTCGTATTGATGAGCCAGCCAATTGATCTGATTAAAAACTCTTGTTTTGAAATCATAATTTTTATTTTAATATAGAATGTTTGTGAGGAGCTCTTATCGATTACTGAGCTAGCGTTTAACAGTGAAGTTCCCTTTCATCTGCTATTCTCATTCAACTGTTCAAACAAACCTGCCTTTAACAAATAACAATCTTGTTAAGTACTTAGAGCCATGCAATCTGAATCTTTCTCAGTCCTCAGCTTTGCCAGCTTGGAAGTTAAAATCTGAGAAGTATCTAATGCAAAATTGGTGGGGTGAGCAACCGTTCGATTTGGCACCTTCGGATTCGATGAGAATTCCTGTGTTTGATTTTGCCAATGCATCATATGCAGGCACCAACATTGGTACTTCACCCTTAACTCAGAAATTCCTCAGTCAATATTCAATCAACCTTTGAGAAGAGATCTTCTGCATCGACTTTATGACTACAGAATTAAACTGAACAAGTTCACAACTAAACTAACTCGAAACAGGAGTAGAACGGAAGGTTCAGGGTTGAAAATGAGACCTCAGAAGGGATCCGGTAGAGCAAGGATATCAGACAAGAGAGCACCCCATTTAAGGAAAGGAGGCAAGGCACACGGCTCTAAACCCAAAGTATATTCATACCCTCTCAACGCCAAGATTAAGATTAATGCCTTAAAAGCCCTTCTTACAAGCAAGTTGGTTGAAGGGAAAATTAAGATCATAGACACTGAGAAGATAGCAGAAGCCAAGACCAAGATCCTCCATCAGATCATTAAGAAGCATATTGCTGATGAAAGAGCAGTCTTCTGCTTCATTACTGGTATGGAACACGATCTAAATTTCGAACTGGCTCAGAGAAGCATCAAGCAGATTCAATGGCACACACCTTACAACTTGGATGTCCTCTCACTCTTCAAGGCTGATAAGATACTCATCACTGTGGATGGCCTTAAGGAGCTGATTGATAGCATCAACAAAACCATCTATGTCAGCTATCGACAGAAGCACCTTCCTCAGGTCGAAGAGGTCCTAGGAGAGGAGGAACAGGAAGAAACTGATGAATCATACGACCCAGAAAAGCCATATGAATTCAAATTCAAGATTCTGGCTGAATATCTGGATTTGTATAAGACAGTTGCTGAAGAGAGTCCAGAACTCCTTAAACATGAACTTCAGAAAGTCAGGAAAATCCAATGAGCACTTCAATGTTATAGATATTCAACAATATGGATTATGCATTCTCTGATGAAAATAATCAAAGATCATTAATTCTTGTACCTGTTCACTCGGCGAGTTTTACCATATCGAACCTTCTTTCCTTCTCCTGAGAAAGCCAAGAAGAAGTAAGTGGCGATGATGATGAGAACAACAACTATGAAGGAAGCAATGCCATGTTGCTTTTGTTTTTCCTTCTGCTTCTTTAGTTATTCAATTCGGAGGTCCTCCTTAGATAGGATGGTTTCAGAATCAGTTCTCCTTAGTGATTTCTCACTCTAGCTTTCAGGATGAAGAAGTTGAGGTTTGAAGACTATTGGCTCTTCCATTTTGGGTTCTGATGCCTCCTTCTAAGGGCTGTCAAGAGAAAACTTGGTGTTGAGAATGCGCTACCTTTCCTCTTCGCATAAGATATCGTTGTCGTTTTCAGTATCATGCATTTAGATTCTCTGCTTTTTTCCTCATCAACTATGATGGTAGGTGATTGTATTTCAGAAGGATTTCCTTTAGGCTAATGAATGTTGTTTGATTTGGGTTCTTCGACTTTATCTCTTCTTAGCACCTTCGATTCCTGGACATCCTCAACATCAGAGTATACGACTTCCTCAGTCTTTTCAGGTTCCTGATTTATCTTCTCTTCATTGTTTTCCACTTTTTGCGCTTCGACTTCTTGAGGTGTTTAAACTGGAAGCTATTCCTTCACCTTCGTTTCTTCTTTTGGTGTCGATTCAATTTGAATTTCGGCTGCAGCTTCTCCATTGCTAATGGTGCTGTTTCCAATCGGTGTTTCTTATTTAGTTGAAGATTCTTCTATTGGCTTGTTTTCCTATTTCTGTTGAGGCTCTTCCTTTACTTCTTCTTTGAGTTCTTCTTTCATTTCTTCCTTTGGTTCTTCCTTTACTTCTTCTTTTACTTCTTCTTTTACTTCCTCCCTCACTTCTTCTTTGGGTTCTTCGACTGTCTTATTTGAATCACTCGCTAAGTTGATTTTGATTTCATAGTTGACACTCTTTGGAGATTCTGTGCGTATTGCTTCCCTAGCTTCAAATGTAACATCACTTGGTTTGTTATCAATTGGGTCAGCAATAGGTGCTTCATCTATCTTGACAGGAGCTGAGCATGTGGCCCCTGAGACTGTGACAGGAGTAGAAATGGATTTATCTTCCTTCTCTTCAGAGCTAGATAATTGAATTTTTTCTATGTTGATCTCTACTCCTTTGCTGGATGATACTGACCCATTTGATATTTCGATTTCTGCTCCATTTTCCGGTGTCACATATTTTTTTTCTTCCTTTTATTCTACTGGAGCTGGTGTCTCTTCAGTCTTCTTGACTTCCTGTGCCTTGTGTACTTCTTCATACTTATACTCCTTGGAAACTGGTTCTGTTACTTTGATTTCTCTGACTGCTGACCTGACTTCTCTGGTTTCTGTGGTGATGGTTGATCTGACTTCAGTTACTCTGGTTTCTGTATTCTCTCCTACCCTACTGATGTTTCTGGAGTATGCTTCTCTGACACTGGTGGCTGACTCTGGTTTCCTGACCTGTACTGCTGGTTCTGACACCCTTGAGTCCACTGTGACTGGTTCTTCTTCCTTGGGTTGATTGAACACTTGACTCCTATAGTTCCTGGCTGGTTTTTCCTCCTCATAGAGTCCACTGTTCCTGATCTTGCTGGTTGCGTCTTCTTTGGGTGATTAAGTATCCTTGTTGATCTCCCTCCTGATGAGTTTCCTGTCCACACTGTCTGGTTTCCTGGAGTACCTCCTTGGTGATACTGCCTATTCAGTACCCATGATTTCACTCCTTACTTGGGTCCTGCTCCCAACTGACAGTTCTGCACTCTTCTCCTTAGTTGCATAAAATTAGGGATGACGTTCCTTCAACATCTTCTCCAAGGCGATACGGGTGTGATCGACGTACAACTCAAACTTAAGAGCATACTCATCAGACAGATCGACACAGCCATCATGC
This sequence comes from Asparagopsis taxiformis, assembly GCA_030407315.1. NCBI lineage: Eukaryota > Rhodophyta > Florideophyceae > Bonnemaisoniales > Bonnemaisoniaceae > Asparagopsis > Asparagopsis taxiformis. The sequence goes on along the minus strand of JALQPE010001191.1, from coordinate 14,176 downwards.
ACGAATATTTCCTGTTCGTTGTATGCTGCCACGTATTCATTAGAGTTAATATTGAGGGATCCCACCTACACATACTCCCTCTATCTCTTAGGGTCACTGAGCAGTCTGAGAGTGAAGTCAATCTGCCTGTTTGCATTGAATATTGGCAAATAGAAACTGACCATGTGCAACTTCTCGAACTTGATTGAGGTCTCCTTCGAACCACAGAAGACTGACAGTGGCACTCTGGTTTCATCAAACTTCTGAATACCTGTAATATGATCGAACAGTACCTTTGTGGACAGTCAGTTTATAGTTATGCATCCTGGATGGCTCTGAATCGGGATGGGTCTTCTCTGGGTTCTTGAATATGAGCTCAACTGGGAGCAACTGGAAGTAGTACTGCTTGCTGAGGGATGACTTTGCAGGTGAGGAGATGTTGATCATCGACATGGCTATAGATTTGCTGGATAAAGTCCAATCAACTTATTTGAATTAAATATTGAGTCATTAATAGCACTCAATGCATATACAATCACTGTGCTCAAGCACTCAGTTCCCTCAGGATTAGGGACCCAGTTGACCTGCATGGCTCTCCCAATCTGACGAAGTTCATCCTGGACCTAGTCCTCATCTTGCAGTCAGTAGCCAACCACTTCTCGATCTGCTGGCCTAGTTCTGAACTTTCGGTGCCATCTTCCAGACTGAACTCATCCATGTCCTCAGATTCTTTCCTTCTACTGTTTTCAGGGGAGTTCAGAGTTGAGAATGAACTACTCTTCTCTAATTTAGGTTTGGGTTCGGTATCTGAGTGTTCCCTGCTTCCAGCAGATTCTGCATGGCTGGTCCTGTCTGAGGCTTCTGTGCACTCTATGAATTTCCTCTTCAGACTTCCTTCATCCAATGTTTCCTCCACTGGTTCGATGAACCCTCTTTCGATGTAATCATATGCGCTTTTCATCTCCTCCTCGGTGATAATGGACAGCTTTGCCAGTTTCTTGTTGACTTCAGATATAGTTGGGAAGCCGGCTGACTTGGTGGGTGATTTCAGGTTGAAGGACTTAGCAGCAATGGGGACGATGCTGCTCTTGACGGTCTCGATAGCAACGGATATCTGTTTTTTAAACACTTCCTTAGAATCCGTGTTCGGGAGTTCTTTACTGGGTTCGTGGCAGTGAAGGTAGAAGCAGTCCTTGTTGGGGCAATCGTAGCCCTTCAGGAAGTAAGCACAGTACTTGGTGGTCCATAGGATACCTTCAGAGCTCTGTTTTGAGGGAGACTCCATCCAATGCCTGAATAAGATTTAATCGTACCACAATGGCTAGTGAGGCATCGACACTGTTATAGTAGGTGACATATGCTTGAAGGTTGGGGTTCTTCCTCTGCCCGCTGACCGGATTCACTATGATTTTCTGGACCTGGCCATACCTGCCGAAATATAGTTAAGATTTCAGAGTCTACATTTAGAGTTCCATTTACCTCGATATCACCAAGCTAAGGCGGGATGCCACTCACGAAGACCAGGTTATCCTGGAGAACCCGGACCTTGTGGGACAAAGACTATCGATCCAAAGCAGGAACATATGACGGCATGTTCCTTGAACTTTGAGATCGCTGTGCAAAGGTGTACCCCATGCAATGGTAGCCCATCACCTGGAAACTTTCGGAGCAGTATGAAGCGTTGGAGCACATCCTTTTGGTGTGTTTGTTATAATTATTTAATAGCACTATAAACCTATTTCGGCAATTCTAGATTTAACTTTGATATCGGATCCCAATATTCACACAGCAACTGGATTTAGCCCCAACAACAGAAACATGCAATAATAGCAACAGAAAATTGGGACAAAGGGTACTGATGCATCAACGCACACTCTCAACTGACCGAAATATAGGTGGGTCGAAAATGATATATTCAGAAACGCCCATCTATTACTTTATTTCTATTGTGCTGCATTCCTCAATCACGTTATAAACTTAATGAACACTCAACAAGATATTTGGATGACACTTCACGATAATAACTAACAGACCAAAGCACTATTATTTTATTCAGTTTCTCACTGATTTGTTCACTTTGATGGATATTGAAACCCGGGCTTCCGATACTTCTCATTCAACTTCTCGAGCTTAACACTCATAAGTTCCTCATTAAGCTCGTTTATTAGCTTCTTTGAGCTTTCTCCTATCATTTGATGTTTGAATTGTTCTGAACGGTGGAAGTTCAGTTAATTTCTGAGATTGATAATGCACTCCTCCTGTTTTCTCAAAGAGTAGGCCAAATGTGTCGAGTTAGTGAAAGAGAACGCTTCCGTTTGAGTGCTGGTGCACACTGTATGCTGCTTGAGCCTTGGAAGAATCCTCTGCTCTAACTACTTACTTAGGAATTCAACCTTCTGCTTTAGTTTCTTCTCTATTTCAATTAACTCAATCACTTTCTGTTACTTGGTGTTGAGTTCGTTCTTTGTATGTGTTAACTGTTCTTTGAGCTTCCCCACTGAACCATTGTTTCCTTCCATGTTCTGTTCCAGTCTTGATATTGCTGTCTTATATTTTTTTTCTTCTTTGGCGTACTGTTCTTTGCATTGAGTAAAATTCTGTTCCATGTCCTTGAGCTTGAGTTCTGCTTCCTTTAATTGGGTACTGACTGTCTATATTTTTCCGTTGAGTTTCTTCTGTGTTTATTGGTTTTCTTTCATCTCTCTGCTCATCAGTTGCCTAGATGCCTTGAGTTCAGCTTTCAGTTTCTCTATTTCTTCTAGATAACTCCCTCTATACGACTATTGACTGGTTTCTAGGTTTTCTACCCTATCTACTGATGTTTCTGCCAGATTAGCCTCCCTCAATTTGGCTTCCCTTGATGACCTCCTTCTCGCAAAGAAGTTCTGTTCTGAGTTCCTGAACTTCTGCCCATCTGGTTTGTTGAGTATGACTTTGGCATTTTCATCTGAGAGATCACAGAACTATCCGAATGTCCTTTTGAAGTGGTTCTTTTTCCTTCTGTTTGGGCTTTCTCTATCTTCCTTCCTTCTGTCTTCTCTCTTATCTTCAGTTGGTATGTGTTTGCTCCCCTTGTTTGATGCCTTGTTTTTGGCTTTGAACTCTAATGCGAATCCTGATTGGTATGTGGATATTTCTCTCTTGGATGGTCCTTCATTGCTCCCACTTTTGTTGTTCATGTTCCCCCCATTGTTCCCAATATTTCCTCTTTTGTCTGATGCTCCACTGTTTCCCACCCTGTCTAGTACCCTTTCTGTGCTTACATTGACATTGGGTATGAATTTGGGTTCTAGATGTCCTTTGTTCCTGAGTGGTTGGTCTAGGAGTCCTGTTTCGATGGATATATTTTGTGACAGTTTGCCTACACTATTGTGCCCGTTGGGGTTCTGGCAGTACACTTGATGGTGCAGGTTGGTTCCATTCCTGGCGATGGGTGAGTGCCCTATGCCTACCTGTTTGACTGAATGATTCTTGTACAGTTAATAGGGTGAGTTACTGAGTTGCATCAATGGAAGGTCTGTAGAATATTAATACAATCGATGACCAGGTTATTTATGGTATAGATAAACATTAACATTAATATTAAGAGTAACGATCATTTAAAGATGTACAGCAAGTACCTGGATTACACAGACAGTGCAGTCAGGGCCAACCAGGCAGCACAGGCAGAGAATGACCATAAGGACATACTCATCAGCCAACTCAAAACAGACCTATATGAACTCAGACAACTAGAGGGAGACTACATGAAACTCAATGATCTGATAGCAGCACTATAGGATAAATACACCCTACTCTTAGATGAGAAGGAGAGGTCAGACAAAGAACAAAGGTATATCTAAATATATATAGGGTGAAGGCAGACATCGACAAGACCACCATCATACAACTCAAAGAAGAAATAGATGCATTCAGACTACAACTGCAGAAAGTGACCATGCAGTGTGATGACCTGCAGAGGGACAACACAGCCATGAAGAGGATGTCAGATGCAAGGGCAGGCGAAATACAGAACATCAGGTACGAAATAAAGGCATCAGAAGCCAAAAATGAAAGAGCCAACGATGACAACAGGGGACTAGCAGTCACAGTCAAAGGACTCAAAGACTAAAGGAAAAGACTGGAAGATGAGTGTGACAACCTGTCAGCACTGCTGGATGCCAATGTGGCCAAGCTGAAGAACCTGGAAAAACATGTCAGGAACTCAGAGTCCAACAATGCCAGACTGGATAAGACACTCCACCAAGCAGAGTCAGACAATGCCAAACTGGTCACTGAACTCAAACAAAAGAACGATGATGCCAAGAGAGGATAAAACAAACTGAAAAGTCTCAGGAACAACATCGAAGAACTGCAACTCACCTTCAAGAACATTGCCAGCCAAGCAGAAAAGAACAAGGGCGATGCAGGAGTCAATGCAGCCAATCTAGAAAATGAACTAGCCAAAGGGAAAGATCTAAGTGCCAAGCTAAATGGGGTAGAGGCCAACATCAGAGCACAAGAGAATGAACTGGATATCATCTGTACTGAGGAGGAGAAACTCAGGAGAGAACACGCCGATGGACTGAACAGGAACAAAATGCTCAATGGGGAAGTTGATAGGCTACTGGCCATGATACAGGAGTATGAGACCGTGAACAGGGAACTCCTCGATGAAATTGAGATATACATGGATCAGGATGAACAGGCAAGAGCCATCCTCAACAGAAGGGAAGCCATGAAGGATATCATTGAGAGCACTATCAGGAAGGTCACACTTACTGGGGAGCCCATCAAGCACCTCAAATACTGATCGTATACCCATCTATTTATGATTATAATAGTTATATGAATGTTGGGCCATCATTACTAGTCATCCAGTTCATCTTCACCCTCCTTGGATGCTTCACCCTTCTGTGGACTGGTTTCCTGTTTGACCTCCTGCTTGGCATCTTCTTCTTAATCTCCCTCCTCCTGTAATTATTCTCTCTTTTATTCTTCCTTCTCTTCCTTTTCTTCTTTCTTTTCCTCCTTTTCTTCTTTGACTTCGACCCTGCCTTCATCTTCTTCTTCATCCTTGACTTTCCTCATTACTCTTGGTTTCTGTGCTAGTTGGCTCTCTGCATTTTTGCTCCATTTGGGTGGTTTGTTTTCGTCTCTTTCGCTGTCCTCTGCTTCTTCTTTGTGCTGTATGAGTTCGTTCCAGATGTACCTGTCGTTGAAGTCACTGACTACCTGTTTCCTGAGTACGATGTGATATATGAATTTTTCGCAGTATGCTCTGAATTCTTTCTGGAAGGTGTTCTCATCGTTTTCCAACATGGTGACTACCTCGTCTGTGGATATTTGGTACTTTTTGGTTGAGAAGTTGAGGTTGTATGTGAAGTTGGCACTCTCCTTGAACTTCTCCAGCACAGGTGACTCACTCTTCTGTCCTTCGTATACACATGGCATATGTTGGTCAGGAATGCCCTTTCAATTTGGGCAGCCTTCACCTGCATGCACAGCCCTTCCAGGTAGTAAGTGGATTGGGGACTCTCCAAATCCCTTTCCTCCATCAATGTCTGAATCAACTTTAAACTCATTATCCGGTTGCACACAAATCGAATGAATGTTTGGTCCTTCTCCTTGATGAAGGTCAGAGTGTACATGACATAAATGAGGACATACTCATAGAGAGAATTATTGGAGACGATAGGCAAGTTCTTAAACAGGTGAGAGGGTAGGGCACTCAAACGTTTAGGAGTCATCGCGTTCTTCTCAAGGAGGGCATCCAGGAAAATAACAGCACTCTCATAAATAGATGGAATATTGGTACTCACACCCACTCCCAAGAAATAAGAACCAATAGTCAGGTTGGTCTTCAAGTGCTACCCACGGGCACTCTTCAAGAAGTGCTTATGGTGCTAAGCTGAAAAGAAGATCTTCAAGTACAGCATGAAGATGTTCTGTTCGAGAAGTCTGATAATCTGGAAGGTAAACTCAGATCTAGACAGGAACTGCATCCTGAGTTTGATCATGGTGTTCATGCTGATCCTCAGACACTTCTCAATCCTTTATGCTTCACTTAGGGGTATTTTATCAGACAGGATACCTGGACTCTCAAAATCTCCATTCTCCTTTTAAAATGCCTTGACAAGTTCTTTGGTTTAAGGATGGAGATCCGATCTGACCCCCAGTGCTTCGATGACACTGAGTGTCTTCTGATCGCTGAAGACCATCAGGAAGCTGGCTACATCTAGACACAGTTTCCAGTCTTCCCTCTTGACCAGTATCAGTGCTCTGCTTTGGACAATGGCTTCCAACTTGGTGCATAGGAACCTGAGCATCTTGAGCATCTGTCCTTGGAAGTCACGTGCAGGCCGGTAGAAGACCTGCAGCACTGACTTGTTGACGGTTGTGAGTTTTTCCTCATTGAGTTTGAAGATCATGTTCTCATTGAGGTCCTGGATGATGGCTCGAATTGGATCCCAGAGAACACCCTCACTGAACTATTCATCAGCATTCTCGAAGATGGTCTTGACTGACTGGTCCAGCACCTAGGGGGAGAGTTTGACTGGGTTGAACAGGGAAGCTGACTGACCCATTTTAAATACTGACTCAATATATATACTTATCGATCAAATAGATTTAATGGGTGGATGGAGAATCAGGGGATCCCTTCCGGACGCATTTTTTTGGGTCGATGTGGTCGAATTCGAAGGGTTGGCTTCGATGATCCTGGAGATTGTGGTTATCCTCGAGAACAATTTCAAGTGGTCCATTGTTAGTAGGTCGTTGGTCACGAAGACTGCTCCTTTTTCGTTTCTTAGTTTACTGAATTTAAAGAGAGTTTTGGTTGTTTGATCTTTGATTTCTTTATGGTGTGGAGCGCTCCGAAATTTCGGTTGTTAATGATTCATAGGGATCTCTTTAACCCCAGTAAGTCAAATTTTTTTCATGTCTTTGTTTACTGCCTTAACCCCATTGATGAAAGGGGAAAATAGACACTATAGAGTGCATTTGTCATTTAAACAACAATAAGCCACGATTAGTATAAAAGGCGAGAAAACGAAGTAGAGAGCTAGCATCAAAGGAAGTATGACAAGTACATATAGGAGATACTTTGCACAACACCAAATAAATGCTAATTCCACTCCGCATCTTTTAACCTGTTAAGGTTAAACACAAGGCATAGGTTCTGTTCGTGATACTGACTAAGTGTACATCACTTCTGAATTGGGAGGCGACTCAAGTGATAATGGATCGAAAAAAGTGTCCTTGACAAACAGTAAAACGAGATGCCTTAGAGGTTAAGTAATCATATCAGCGAATGCTTACATTCTAAACGAGTCTAGAGAATTTAAATCTTTGCCTCCGATCCTCCTCTTTTACTCCAAAATAAATTTCTTCATGAGGTGATTTTGAAGGACTGAAATATTTTCTTATTTTAGCCTTGTCCCTTTTTCAAGTTGATAGATTGTATCTACTCTAAGTTATTTCTTCTCTAAGATGTCGGCTAGAACATTCTTGTTAAACTGATCAATTTAATCAAATAGTTGAGTCGTAAAACTAAGAATCTCACTAAGAACCTATATAGCTAACAATATACCTATGATGCAAACCTCTAGGAATCATATTTCTCTTCTTCAGCAAAAAGGTCTTTCAATGTCTCAGGGATATTCTATTCTTGACCTTGTAAATTCTTCAGGTTCTATATTAATTGTATTGCCAGTTTCTCATACTTTGGAAATTTACCAAAATATGATTCCAATGATTGAATAATTACTCGAACGGCTTCACGTCGAAATTTCAGAATCTTTTCTTATACTAGACGGATCTTGAATCCAGCACTCTTTTTCAAGCCGAATATTCGGCTAAAGCAACGGAGCAAATATTCTCCTAATCAGCTAATTTTATATGTTTATCCCTCTCTTCTCCTCTTCCATGTTGGCTTCTTCTGCTTCCTCCCTCGAGGCAGTCATATGGTTCGAATCATGGTTGATTGCAATACAATTTCCACACAGAATGGTTGTTTGCACTGAGCTTCAAGGCAGAGCCTTGTCCAACTTTAAGTAGGGTGGGTGGGGCACTTGTCTTCGATACTACTTGATGATGCTGGCTCCATAAGTATTTTCTGTTCAAGAGCGAAATGAATAAATTAATATTATCGTCAAGATATGTTGTCAACTTTCGATAGAGTCCACATATTTCAATAAAGTTTAATGTCTGATTAATTCCCTATTTCAGTATTGACTCGAAGATTTCAACTGTTACATCTAATAGATTTAATGGGTGGGATAATCAGGCAGCAACACCTCCATGACCCCTGCTATCACTTTCTTGCTCTCTGATTGTTTGAAGACTCTCTGGGTTTTGGTCTTTCGGCATTTAAGGCAGTTCTATGTTGCTCTATGCTGGCCTTGGATGTTGATCAGATCTATCTGGGACATTAACAACAGGATATTCAGGAGGAACATACTCTTCCCATGCATCGATTTTTAACCAATCAGTGAGCACTTCCCTCATGTCCTAATTGAGCCTGTGGAACCTTTCGGTAAATGGGGAGCATATCCATTAACAGGTAAACCTATCTGGGCAGCAGCGAGTCACTATGAGGACTAGGAGGGAGAAAGGCAAGTACAGAAGGAAAATCAATGCAAACAACACATACCAGATACACAGGCAAATGAACCTTCGCTCAACAACATTCTTGCTAACTATTGGAGGAACCGGAATATATGGAACAGTATGGGTAGAAGTCCTTGAGGTAGATTGAGAAGTCTGAGATGAAGTCTAAGATGAAACTAAAGAAGGAATTACTGAAAAGTCTCTCAGCATATCTTTTAATGAGTAGCCGAAATGCTGCGATAACCTTTGCTCCCACTACTTCATTTCTGAAGTCTTCCATGTATTCAGAGCCTTCCCTTTCCTTTATTCTCTTTCAGGATCTTCTTTAGAGCTAATCTTCAGTTTTGATTTTCTGAGTATCTTCTACCTCATCTACAAGTAGTTTCTTGTGACTTCCATATTCTCTGGTCGAAGTCTTTTCCTTTTTCAATTGAATAGAATAGTTTCTCCATTTTGATTCATCATCAACGTCCTCTGGTTCCTTTATGGCACTGTTAGCCAGAATCTACCTTTCATAGTTGTCTATTTGGTCCAATACCTGGTTAAACTGACTATAGATTTGACGTATGACCTAAATTAATCGAAGTTTACTTTCAACGCGATTTATTGAGAGTTGGGTTATCCACTTTCAGTAAATAATTCAGCAAGAAATCTAGGCAGAGCCTCTTCAAGACCTAGGTTACAGCTTCCTAGGCTTTCGAGGAGCTTATTCACCTGTTTTTAGTAGTTAGGTTTCTATCCAAAATACTCCTTTAGAGAGAGAATGATAATTTCGAGTGTCTTCTCTTGAAAGACCCTGAATTTTTAAATGTACTCCCCCAGGTTCTCAATTTTGCATTCCTTATCATTTCTGATTGCAGGATCCTGCAAAGGGTCAAAGGTACTCATAACAGTTGGAACCTCTAAATTTATCTTTTGATCATTGGTCACATAGGACAGGTGCTATCTCCGAAATACAACAGAGACGGGCTCAACCTTGTCCTAAACCTGTCGAGGAGGATCATACTGGTTCAGTTGTTCGATCACCATCCTTTTGACTATTTGATGGTTGGAGTCATGAGATTCTCCGATGCACTTGTCGCAGATAAATGGCGACTTGCACTGCACATCAAGGCAATAGAACGTCCAGTGTTCATCTGGATGAATACTGCACTTCCCTTGGCTGTTATCTGGCATTTAAGGCTCCATATCTGGGTATACTTCTTTTACTAGATTAAGGCCAAATAAGTATTATCATCAAGATACGCCTAATTCGATTAATAAATCCTCAATTAATTATCATCATGAAATAAAAGGAGTATCAATCTTCACCAATCTTCACATATGCTGGAGAGAGAGTCAGTCAGAACCTCAAACATTGATGGAATTTCCTATGAAGTAAGTTCACAGAACACCTCCTTGAATGCAACTACGATGCCAGCTATCATGAGAACTGGGAAGAATATAAGTGCCACGATATTCCAAGGACAGTCAATTTCATCACATAAGAGCATGAATGAGTAACCAACTGCACCAATGAAAATACAGGCAACCACCCAGAATAGAACGAAGAGAGCAATGCCGAAAAGAATCAGAGGACAGAGCACCAATAACCAAAGAATAAACAAGAGTATTTTAGCAAGCCAGACACAAGGAGTAGGACAGTCTGAATCACAGCAAGAACAACATGCTTCACAGCACTCACATTCGCAGATAGCTTAGCAGCAGTTTCCTAAAGCCTAGCAGCATGGGTCACAGCAGCAGTCTCCATCGCAGCAGTTACATCCACAACAACACGTCTATACGAAGAACTAGCAACAGCATTCACAGCAGTATTAGCAACAGTCCTCATTATTGCAGCATTAGACCCAGCATTCACAGCACTCACACTCGAAGCAGCAGCAGTCACACCTATCGATATTGACTGGTTCATCTTCAGGTGCAGCACATAAATGTCCTGATCTCCATTTCTTGCCGCAGATGTAGCAGAATTGGTACCCACACCTGCATGTCATATGGTTGCATCCTGAGCTCTTCTCGATGACATTCTTGCACTTGTTGCATTGTCGATAGTGGAGGGTATCCTGGAAGAAGTTGAGTTGATGAGGATCGCAGCTCCCACTGTGCTGTTAGAAGAAGCACTTCCGACAGAAGGTCTTCTTGCAGGTGTTGCAGAAGGGATCAACAGTTTCGCCTTCAGATAGATCAAGGACTCCATCACAATCCTCCCTAGGACACAGTCTCATGTTCTCCTTCTTTGAAATAGCATACTGTTGAATCTTCTTGTAGTGGCCTCTTAGGTCCAATGGGAGCTCTGAGTATGCTTGGGTTTCCTTCTATAAAGGGAATGTGCACTCATCATTGGGCACTCCACTTCTTCGAAATTCTTGATTTTGTAGACTATGTACTGCTGAAGGCAGGATGAACAGAATTGTGTTTGCACTTGGTGCTCAGTCCTTGAAACTGACTGAGGGGTACCTCTATCAGACACATCTAACATGTTTCCTTCTTTTATTCTTCCTTCTTGTGTCTGTCTTGAGGTTTCTTGATTCTGAAGTTGCTCATACCTAGGTTTTTAGAATTTGCATTCCTTCTCAGGTTGCTCTCTGATGCCATTGCTGCCCTCCTTGCATCATCTTCTTCATATTTTTCTGATGCAGTATCCCTATTGGACCGTTTCTTGGTGTGTCTCATGGACCCTCTCATGGATCCTCGAGGAAGAGTGCCTCTCAACCTGCTACTGTTTGGGTTCTGTTGTTCATTTGTTTTCCTGATCTCCTCCCTTTCCCTTGCATTCTGAGCAATCCTGTCCAGGACCACTTCGGGCAATTTGCGTGAAACTTTCACCGAAGCCCGGGATGAAGTTCTTCTAATTCCCAATTCAGGAAGGACAATTGAAGGAGGCTTCTCCTTCTCACGCATCTCGATCATAGACCCAGAAGCAAAGCTAGGTTTGACACCACTGTCCTACTCACGTTCGGGTTACATCGGTTTAATTCAAAAGATAAGTATATAAAGAGAATCCGATAGGAGTGAGAGAATTATCACATGATAAGTATCTTTGGATGAAGGGACATCGATGGAGGGGAAGATCAATGAAACTGAATATCCAGGTTTCACTCAATGAAATAATCAATGTCTAATGTTTAATAATGACGACCAGGAATGCTCAGAACCTCATATTCTCGTACTGATTGGTCCTTATACTACTCGCCTTTAAATTCTGGATATATGGGCTACCCTCTATAATTACTCAACAAAAACCGAACATGTAGATAGAGAAAGAAACAAAAAATCAAGTTCCAAAAGTGCTCTAGTGCCCTGCTAAGTATCAGGAGAAGAGAGATGAGTACGCCAAACCGGTTCCTATCTCTGAGTTTATGAAGATCGATAGTAAGAGGATTGAAGAATAGTTCCGCATCCTCGCTCACTTGGACTTCATTAACGAGGATGTTTTCTGCAGAGAGGGTGGCAATAGGGACAGATACATCGATATCTTCCCCTTTGAGCACAATCGAGTCAAGATTGAAGGGTAACCGAAATACTATCTGAATGCCAATCATATTAGATCCATATCAGATGGCAAGGAATTCACAATCTTCTCTCAGGCACCAGTGGAGCCCTTCGCCAGTTTCTGGCAGGCTGTCTACTTCAAGAATATAGTGACTGTGGTGATGCTGTGCCAACTGAGTGATAGAATTCATCATTGGAATCAAGCTGATCAGTATTGGCCTGATAGTGGGAAGCACCTCGAATTCCAGAAAGAAAAACTGATGGTTGAACATGTGAAAGAGTATATGATCGCAGATGATGTAAAGGAGACCACATTCAAAATCATAGGGCCAGAGGGAGAAAAACTAGTGAAGCACGTTCATTGGACTGGATGGACTGATTTAGAAGCACCAGGTAGACATACCATGGAAATAGTCAAGAAACTACTGGACATCAACTTCAAGGTCATCGAGGAAAACAAGGGACTATGGATTCACTGCAGTGCAGGAATAGGCAGAACAGGCACATTGGGAGCACTCACTGATGCCATCAGATGGGCAAAAAGCAAGAAGGAAATATCGATCTATGGACTCATTGAGCACCTCAGGAACCAAAGAATATGGTGCATACAGACATTCGAACAGTACAAGTTTCTGTACAAATTCCTCAAACAGTACTTCAAAGAGAACAACGAAAATTATGATCATTGAACCTTGCTATTGCTCAACTCATTATATTTTTGATGTGCGCAAGTGCAAAAGTCACACATTCCAATCTAAACTAATAGATACTCTGTAAATCCGCACTGGAAGCATTTTCCTTTCTTTTTATCGACACCGAGAAGAGCAGAGTTCTTATTTGGTTTTGGTAATTCTGGTTGTCTTTTATTGATTGATTCTTCCTATTATTTTGACTCGCGCGAGTGCAAAATTTACACATTCCAGTCTAAACTGATAAATGCTCACTAAATCCACAATAAAGCATTTTCCTCTTTTTTCTCTACATCAAGAGGAATAGATTTTTTCCTCTGTTTAGGTACCTCTTATTTCTTTTGTTTCTACTTTTATGCTACATTCAAGATAGCTTATGATTACTTCAATGAAAAGCGTTCAATTGCTTTTCTGAGAGCTATATTCGGAATGAGAAGTAAGTTAGTAAGCTCTTCTCCTGTATTAGGACTCGTTTGCTTCTTCTTTAGCCACTCTTAAATAACCTTTCTTTCATAAGTATGTCCATCTACTGTTAGAACAGGATCCTTCATAATTTGCTGAGTAATTGGGCAAAGAAACTCATCAGGGGTTTCTCGTTCCTTCCTGAGAAAGCTCTACATTGCTGTATTGAAAGTAAGGAAGAGGATTAATTTATTATAATGTATGTTATTGGAAATGAGCAAATAAAGTCTAGCTCAAAGAAGCTGATCGTTTTCCCAGTTTCCTTTCTATTTTTCTCCATTGGCATAGGTCAGTGTTCCATGTCCGTTTCTGCATCCATCTTTCCACTCTCCTTCGAATACATCTCCGTTCTGATACCTATATGTGCCTTTCCCGTTTCTGGCATCGTTCTTGAACTCTCCTTCATAGGACTCTCCTTCCCACTCTCCCATTCCCCAGACCTTCCTTCCATGCCCGTGTGCCATATCATTCAGCCACTGCCCCTGATACACATCCCCATTGTGACATGCTAGGGTTCCAAATCCTGACCGCATCCCATCTACCCATTCTCCTTCATAGAAGTTTCCATTGGCATACCAATATTTTCCCTTTCCGTTCCTTAGATCGTTCTTGTGGTCTCCTTCGTAGATGTCTCCTTTCCAGTTGCCCTTCCCCCAGACCTTCTTGCCGAACCCTTCTGCCATATCGTTGACATAGTTTCCTTCGTAGGTGTCTCCATTTGCACAGACATACTTCCCCTTCCCGTGGAACTTGTCATCCTGCCAGTAGCCCTCATATGTGTCTCCATTCATGTACATCATGTACCCGAACCCATGTTTGAGACCATCTTTGATCTATCCCTTGTACTCCTGCTTTCTGTTTTATTTCTTGTTTGGCATGATTATCTTGTTGTTCTCCTTGAATGCAGCGATGACCTTCCTGAGTGAGTGGTTGGGAATGAGTTCCTTATTGGTCAGTATTTTGTG
>JALQPE010001190.1:0-14971 GCA_030407315.1 Asparagopsis taxiformis | reverse complement strand
CCAAAAAGATCAAGGACGAAGAGATCAAGTTCGTCGACCTGCGCTTCACCGATCCCCGGGGCAAGATGCAGCACGTCACGATGGACGCGAACCTCATGGACGAGGAAGCGTTCGCCGAAGGCGTGATGTTCGACGGCTCCTCGATCGCCGGCTGGAAGGCCATCAATGAATCCGACATGAAGCTGATGCCGGACTGCGACTCGGCGGTCATCGACCCCTTCTTCGCGCAGAGCACGCTCGCCGTCTTCTGTGACGTTCTGGAGCCGTTGACTAACGAGCCCTATGAGCGCGACCCGCGCGGCATCGCCGGCAAGGCTCAGGCTTACATGCAACAGACGGGCGTCGGCGACACGGCCGTGTTTGGTCCCGAGGCCGAGTTCTTCGTGTTCGACGACGTGCGTTTCACTGCGAGCCGTACAATTGCGGTTTCCGGGTCGACTCGACCGAGCTGCCCCACAATACGGGCACGGAATACGAGATGGGCAATCTCGGCCACCGTCCCGCACCAAGGGCGGCTACTTCCCGGTACCGCCGGTGGACTCGGCGCAGGATCTGCGCTCCGAGATGCTCTCGGTCATGGCTGAGATGGGTGTCACCACCGAGAAGCACCACCACGAAGTGGGCGCGGCCCAGCACGAGCTCGGCATCAAGTTCGGGCCGATCGTCCAGACGGGCGATGCGCTGCAGGTCTACAAATACGTGATCCACAACGTGGCGCACGTTTACGGCAAGTCCGCCACCTTCATGCCGAAGCCGATCTTCGGCGACAACGGTTCGGGCATGCATGTGCACCAGTCGATCTGGAAAGACGGCGGCCCGACCTTCGCGGGCGACAAATATGCCGATCTGTCCGACACGGCGCTGCACTACATCGCCGGCATCCTGAAGCATGCCAAGGCGCTGAACGCTTTCACCAACCCGAGCACCAACTCCTACAAGCGTCTGGTCCCGGGTTATGAAGCACCGGTGCTGCTGGCCTATTCCTCGCGCAACCGCTCCGCCTCGTGCCGTATTCCGCTCGGTACGGGTCCGAAGTCCAAGCGCGTCGAGGTCCGCTTCCCGGATCCGACCGCCAACCCCTACCTCGCCTTCTCGGCCATGCTGATGGCCGGCCTGGACGGCATCGAGAACAAGCTCGATCCGGGTTCGGCGATCGACAAGAACCTCTACGACCTTCCGCCGGAAGAGCTCGAAAAGGTTCCGACCGTCAGCGGCTCGCTGCGTGAGGCCTGCGAGTCTTTGGATGCGGACCGCGCCTTCCTCAAGAAGGGCAACGTGTTCTCCGACGACGCTATCGACGCTTATCTTGAGCTGAAGATGGAAGAGGTAGAGCGCTTCGAGATGATGCCTCACCCGGTCGAGTTCGACATGTACTACAGCGTCTAGCCGCAAACCGGCAAAACGCGCATCAACGAAATCGGGGCGGCCGCGAAATGCGACCGCCCCCTTCTCTTCGCCCGGCCTTGTCGAACCTCTGGCCTTTTTCTTCCGCATTCCCCCGTCGGATGCGAAAACCATTCGGTTCCTACCAGGCTCCCCCAAACTGCTCCAATCGTTCCCCGCGTCGCGCCTATGCCAACGCGTAGGCCGCGAGAACCAAAAGCGCCGAACCCGCAAACAGCCACGTCTTGTTCGCGCCGGCCCATGCGTCGATCGCAGGCGGCACGCTGACCGTGACCTCGCGGCACAATGCAAAGATCGCGGCCGCAACAATCATCGCCAGGGCCCACACGGGAATGTTGGCCGCCAGCCCGCTCTGCCCGGCATCCACAAGCATCACGCCCGCATTGTCCGCACCAAGATTGATGGCGCCATAGACTGTCGCGGCGGCGATCCCGGCTATCGTTGCGTAACGCATCAGCATGCTGCGCTAAGTCCTCTCAAATTCGAGACGAATTTTAGGGACCCGCGAGTAAAGAAACGGGAAAGCGATACGCTTAAGTCCGGGTTAATCGAGCCGGTCCCCGGCGGTTGCGAGAGCCAGTCAACACACTCATGTACTTCGCAAATCTGTCATGCGGCCCCACTAGCCTCGCCATGACGCGCCGAATAGAAATGACGTACGCTGGGCACGTTGCCGGGACGCACGGACGGAAGAGCGTGTCTCCTGGCCGGACACACGAGGGATTACGCCGATGATCGCACGCCTTGTTTTGTCGCTGGTTTTCATGGCCGCCATCTGCCTCCCTGCGAGCGCAGCCTTTCAGCTGGATAGCCGCTACCAGGACAATGACGGCGATCTGATCGCGGACATTCCGACGGACGCCGCCGACAGGTCGATCCGTCGACGCTGATCTTCGCCTATACCCCCGTGGAGGATCCGGCCGTGTACGTGGATGTGTGGAGGGAGTTTCTTGACCATCTGTCCGAGGTCACCGGCAAGCCCGTGCAGTTCTTCCCCGTGCAAAGCAACGCGGCGCAAATCGAAGCCATGCGCGCAGGGCGTTTGCATGTGGCGGGCGTTAACACCGGCTCCAATCCTCTGGCCGTGGCCTGCGCCGGCTTTCGGCCCTTCACCATGATGGCGAGCGACGACGGCAGCTTCGGCTATGAGATGGAGATCATCACCTATCCGGGCTCCGGCATCGAAAAGCCCGGAACCTCAAGGGGCGCGTACTTGCCTTTACGGCCGAGACCTCAAACTCCGGCTATAAGGCGCCGTCCGCTCTGCTCAATCGGAGTTCGGTCTGGAACGCGACAAGGATTTCACGCCGCGCTTCTCGGGCGCCCATGACAACTCGATCCTGGGCGTGGCCAACAAGGACTACGATGCGGCGGCGGTGGCGAACTCGGTCAAAGCCCGGATGCTCGACAGGGGCCTCGTCAAAGAAGACCAGCTCAAAACGATCTATACGTCCCAGACCTTCCCCACGACGGGCTTCGGTGTCGCCCATAACCTAACGCCCGAGCTGCAAGACAAGATCAAGGAGGCCTTCTTCAGCTTCAACTGGGAAGGCACCAAGCTGCTGGAAGAGTTCTCCAAGTCCGACGACACCAGCTTCATTCCAATCACCTTCAAGGACGACTGGGCTGTCATCCGCCAAATCGACGAAGCCAACGGCGTGACCTATTCCTGCAATTGAGCCCGTCGCGACGCCATCCGGACCCGTCTTTGCGCGGCTAATGCCTTTCTCTTACGATGCCCGCGACCCCCGGCCCCTAGGCCCCGCCCGGACAGGATATGCTGCGCGTTTCCTCACTTTCTAAACGGTACAAAGGCGGCGAGGACGCGTTGCGCGGCGTCTCCTTCGACGTGCCGGCCGGTCAGGTCGTCGCCCTGATCGGCCCCTCGGGCTCGGGCAAGTCCACCCTCATCCGCTGTATCAACCGCCTGGTGAAACCGACACACGGCCGCGTCGAGCTGAACGGTACGGACATCACGCGGCTTGGCGGACGGGGCCTCAGGCGCGCCCGGCGCCAAATGGGGATGATCTTCCAAGAATATGCGCTGGTGGAGCGGCTGACGGTGATGGAGAACGTCTTGTCGGGCCGTCTGGGATATGTGCCATTCTGGCGCTCGTTCCTGCGCCGCTTCCCGCAAAGCGATGTGGACAAGGCCTTCGCCCTACTCGACCGGGTCGGGCTCTCCGACCATGTGGACAAGCGCGCCAGTGATCTATCGGGCGGCCAACGCCAGCGCGTGGGCATCGCCAGGGCGCTTGAGCAGGATCCCGCACTGCTTCTGGTGGACGAACCGACCGCTTCACTCGATCCCAAGACCGCCCGTCAGATCATGCGTCTCCTCTGCGAAGTCTGCCGCGAAAGAAATCTGCCGGCGATCATCAGCATGCATGACGTGCCGCTGGCCAAAATGTTTGCCGACCGCATTATCGGCTTGGCAGCCGGCGAGATCGTATTCGACGGAGCCCCGGCGGCGTTGGACCGGATGGTGCTCACCGAGATCTATGGCGAAGAAGACTGGACGCAGATCCACAGCGAGGACGAGGCCGAGACGCACGAGACTCCCGAGGACCGGCACGCCCGCGAAGAACGCATGGCTGGGCTCACATGAGTATGCCCGCCGCCTCCTCGCGCTGGTCCCGGCCGCCGCTCATTGGCAATCTCTGGCTGCGCTGGGGCCTGTATCTCGGCCTGGCCGTGTATTTGATCGCCGCGGTCTCCACGCTGGACGTGAATTGGCAGCGCGTTCTCGACGGGATCAGCAATGGCTGGCGCGTCCTTGAAGGCTTCTTTACGCCCGACTTCACGTCCCGCTCGCGCGATATCTGGCAAGGCATGGAGGAGAGCTTGACCATGACGGTGACGTCGACCGTCGTCGGCTGTCTCATCTCCATTCCCATCGGCCTCGGCGCCGCGCGCAACATCGCACCCCTGCCTGTCTATGCGGTGTGCCGGTCTATCATCGCCCTCTCGCGGGCCTTCCAGGAAATCATCATCGCGATTCTGTTCGTCGCCATGTTCGGCTTTGGCCCGTTCGCCGGCTTCCTGACCCTGTCCTTCGCCACGATCGGCTTCATGGCCAAGCTCCTGGCCGAAGACATCGAAGACATCCAGGAGGCGCAGGCGGAAGCCATTCGCGCGACCGGGGCATCCTGGTGGCAGGTGATCAATTACGGCATTCAGCCCCAAGTGATGCCGCGCCTGATCGGTCTTTCGCTCTACCGGCTCGACATCAATTTCCGCGAGAGCGCCGTCATCGGCATTGTCGGCGCGGGCGGCATCGGCGCCACGCTCAACACGGCCATGTCCCGTTACGACTACGACACCGCCGGCGCGATCCTCATCATGATCATCGCCGTGGTCCTCGTGGCGGAATACGCCTCGAGCCATTTGCGCAAATGGGTGCAGTGATGGCGGTCACGGCACAAGACGGCCAGCTCCTGTGGCAACGCCGCACCCCCCTCACCCAATGGGCTATTTGGTTTGGCTGGCTCGCGCTTGCCGTTCTGTTCGTCTTCTGCTGGCAGGTGATGAACAAGAACACGATCTGGCTGTTCGTCGAGGACGCGCCGCGTCAAGCCGCGGACTTGCTCTCCCGCGCCTGGCCGCCGCGCTGGTCCTATCTCGACAGTCTTTGGGTTCCCCTTTGGGACACGATCAATATCGCCACGCTCGGCACGGCTCTGGGGATCGTGCTGGCCACGCCGGTCGCGTTCTCGCCGCCCGCAATACGACACCGAGCGCGGCGTTGCTCCGACCCGCCGCGCTTTTCATCATCGTCGCCTCGCGATCCATCAATCGCTGATCTGGGCACTGCTGCTTGTGGCGATCATCGGACCGGGGCTCCTGGCGGGCATCGTCGCCATCGCACTTCGGTCGATCGGCTTCATCGGCAAGCTGCTTTATGAGGCAATCGAGGAGATCGACGAGACCCAAGTCGAGGCCGTGCGAGCGACCGGCGCCACGCGCTGGCAGATCATGGACTATGCCGTCTGGCCGCAGATCGCGCCCGCCTTTGCCGGCATCTCCGTGTTCCGCTGGGACATCAATATCCGCGAGTCCACAATTCTGGGGCTTGTAGGCGCCGGCGGCATCGGACTGCAGCTGCAATCGTCCCTCGCCCGCCTTGCCTGGGCCGAAGTCACCGTCATCTTCATCGTCATTCTGGCGACCGTGGTGGTTTCCGAATGGGTCTCGGCGAAAGTCCGTGCAGCGATTATCTGATGGGTAGCGGTTGCACTACTGTCATGACGCGCGTGCAGGCTTAGCCACGCTGAGATGAAACACAAGAGGGCTAAGAATGTCCGATCCTCATGACATACCCATGAGCGCCGCGCCGGACGACCCGGACGACGAGGCGTCAAACCCCTCCGACGGCGAAACGATGGGCGACATCATTGCCCGCCGCTATAACCGGCGGGATGTCGTAAAGGGATCGCTTGGCGTCACGGCCATCGCTGCCTTGTTCGGGACAACCGCACTGACCGGCTGCAGTTCCGAGACGCCCGTTGAGATCGACCCTCGCAAAGTCGTGCCCAAGGGCTTCGACTTCGACGAAGTGGCAGCTGGCGTAGACGAGTGGGACCACGTCGCCCCGGGCTATAACAAACAGTACTTCCTACGCTGGGGCGATCCGATCGTCCCCGATGCACCCGACTTCGAACCCTATCGCCAGGCAGCTGGAAATCAGAACCGCCAGTTCGGCATGAACAACGACTTCGTCGCCTACTTCCCTATGGACAAGGACGGCAACTTTATCGAAGGGGACCAGTCACGAGACGGCAACGAGCGTGGCCTTCTTTGCGTCAATCACGAATACGCGCAAAGCCATATGATGTTCCCGGGCGTCAAGCAGGATGGCAAGGACGTCGACCTCTCGTCCATCGACGAGTGGATGGTGAATGTCGAGATGTCCGCCGTCGGCGTCACGGTTGTCGAGATCAAGAAGGTGGGCGGTGAGTGGAAGGTCGATCACGGCAGCAGATACAATCGCCGCATCACCGCGAACACAGAGATGACCGTCGATGGCCCCGTTATCGACAAGAAGGACAAAGAGAGCCTTGACCGGCTGAAAACAAACTACGACGAGTCCGGACGAAAACTGCACGGCACGATGGCCAATTGTGCCGGCGGCCGGACACCCTGGGGGACCTACCTCACGGCCGAAGAAAACATTCAGTACCCGTTCTGGACCGACAAGCGTGATGCCTCCAACAATCTGGCTCTCATGGGGACGCACCCGGATTTTCCGGCGAACTATAAGCGCTACAAGATTCCCTTCGTGGGGAACGCCTGGGGCCGGTTTCACGACCGTTTCAACGTGGACAAGGAGCCGAATGAGCCCAACCGTTTCGGCTGGATTGTCGAAATCGACCCGTTCGATCCAGAATCGAAACCGGTGAAGCACACCGCGCTCGGCCGCTTCTTCCATGAGGGCGCGGAAACGGTTCTCAGCGACGACAAACGTGCTGTCGTGTTCAGTGGCGACGACACCCGCTTTGAGTATGTCTATCGCTTCGTTAGCGATGGAAAGTATGAGCCGGGAAACAAGTCCGCAAACATGGGGCTCCTCTCGAAGGGCACGCTCTCCGTTGCAAAGTTCAACAAGAACGGCCGCGGCCAATGGATACCCCTCAAATACAACGAAGGCGCTTTGGCGGAGGCGAGTGCCGCCGGTCAATTCAAACGCCAAAGCGATGTCATGATTGATGCTCGCCATGCCGCCAGCGCCGTCGAGGCCACGCGCATGGACCGGCCCGAGGACGTCCAGCCAAACGCCAAGACGAAGCGCGTCTACGTCATGCTCACGAACAACACCAAACGAGAGCCGGCCTGGGTGAAGTCGGACAAAAGCGTGAACGCTGCCAATCCGCGGCCCGATAACGCCTTTGGTCACATCGTTGAAATCGTTCCCGACAATCTCGACTTCGCCGCTGATGAGTTTGATTGGAACATTGTGGTTCTTTGCGGCGACCCGCATAGACCTAGCCTCCAGACCGATTGGAATCCCGCCACGTCGGAGAACGGCTGGTTCGTGAGCCCAGACAACGCCGCGATCGACGATCAGGGACGCCTATGGATCGCCACGGACCAAGGCAGCTCGTGGCCGCGAACCATGCGCGCCGATGGCCTCTACGCGCTTGAGCCAAACGAAGAAGGGGGCGCGCTCCCGTTCATGTTCTACCGGGTCCCTGTTGGGGCGGAACTCTGCGGCCCCTGTTTTACGCCAAATGGAGAGACGTTGTTCGTGGCCGTGCAACACCCTGGCACCGACGGAGTGGAGGGCTTCCATCCGACTCCAGCGACATCCAAGGCCGAAAAAGACGCCGACAAGGGCATGCCCTTTGACAATAGCAAGCCCGTCAGTTTCGAGAATCCTGCCACCCGCTGGCCGGACTTCAAGAAGGACATGCCGCCCCGCCCGTCCGTGGTGGCGATCACCAAGAAAGGCGGCGGCAAGATCGGCGGCGGCTGAGGCCGCCACCCGCCAAGGGGGACGCGCGCCAGGGCGTTCCTCCCCTCCTGCCTCCCCCCTCCCCCTTGAAAATGCCGGGTCTCCGTGCGAGCAAGAATCGCGTTCCAAACGCCACTGATTCTCTGCTTTTCGCGGGCGCGGACGCGCCCCGACCAGGAGGACTCCACCGATCGCCCCGAGACGAAAATCCTCAGCCGCGAACGATCTGTTCGACGCCCGCGCCGCCAAAACCGGCCAACGCCAAGACGGCCCCGGGCAAGGCGCCAGCGAAGAAGGCTGCCAAGGGCAGCGGTGCGAAAGGCGGCAGTGCGGAGGCCGGTTATACGGCCGCGGATATCGAGGTTCTCGAAGGGCTTGAGCCGGTCCGGAAGCGCCCGGGCATGTATATCGGCGGCACCGACGAAAAGGCGATGCACCACCTCTTCGCCGAGGTGCTGGACAACGCCATGGACGAGGCCGTCGCGGGCCATGCGAGCCGGATCGAGGTGTCGCTCGACAAGGACGGCACGTTGACGGTCGCGGATAATGGCCGCGGCATCCCGGTCGATCCGCATCCGAAATTCAAGAAGAAGTCCGCGCTTGAGGTCATCATGACCACGCTGCATGCGGGCGGGAAGTTCGATTCCAAGGTCTACGCCACCAGTGGCGGGCTTCATGGCGTCGGCGTGTCCGTGGCCAACGCCCTATCGGAATCGCTGGAAGTGGAAGTGGCGCGAAGCCAGAAGCTGTACCGCCAGTGCTACTCTCGTGGCATTCCCGATGGGCCGCTGAAGAATCTCGGCCCCATCAAGAACCGGCGCGGCACGAAGGTCCGTTTCCGGCCCGATCCCCAGATCTTCGGCAAAGGCGCGGCATTCAAGCCGGTGCGCCTGTTCCGCATGTCGCGCTCCAAGGCCTATCTCTTCCGCGGCGTCGAGATTCGCTGGTTCTGCGACAAGAGCTTGATATCCGCAGGTAGCGACGTTCCGGAAAAGGCCGAACTGCATTTCCCAGGCGGGCTCAAGGACTTTCTGGCCGACAGCATCCATGGCCAGACGACCGTCACCAATGACATTTTCGCCGGCCGCGTTGAGAAAGCGGAAGGCCATGGCTCGGTGGAATGGGCCATCTCCTGGGTCGCGAGCGCGGACGGGTTCATGAGTTCCTATTGCAATACCGTGCCGACGCCCGACGGGGGCACCCACGAGACCGGTTTGCGCGCGGCGCTGACCAAAGGCCTGCGTGCCTATGGCGAGCTGACCGGCGTCAAGCGGGTGTCGCAGGTGACGGGCGACGACGTGCTGGGGACGGCCGCGTCCATGCTGTCGGTCTTCATTCGCGAGCCGGAGTTCCAAGGCCAAACCAAGGATCGTCTTGCGACCCAAGAGGCCGCTAAGATCGTCGAGAACGCGGTGCGCGACGCCTTCGATCACTGGCTGACCGGTCACCCCAATCAAGCGGGCAAACTCCTCGACTGGGTCGTGGACCGGTCCGAGGAACGCTTGCGCCGCCGTAAAGAGAAGGAAGTCAGCCGGCAAACGGCGACGCGCCGTCTACGGCTTCCAGGAAAGCTCGCCGATTGCTCGTCGACCGGCTCCAAAGGCACGGAGATTTTCATCGTCGAGGGCGATTCCGCCGGCGGCTCGGCGAAGCAGGCCCGTGACCGCGCCACCCAAGCCGTCCTGCCCTTGCGCGGCAAGATCCTCAACGTCGCCAGCGCGAGTTCATCGAAGCTCGCCGACAATCAGCTTCTCAGCGATCTGATCCAGGCACTCGGTTGCGGCACGCGCACGCGATATCGCGACGACGACCTGCGCTACGAGAAAGTGGTCGTCATGACCGATGCGGATGTGGATGGCGCCCATATCGCCTCGCTCCTCATCACTTTTTTCTACCAAGAGATGAAGGGCCTGATCGAAAACGGCCATCTCTACCTCGCCGTGCCGCCGCTCTACCGGCTGAGCCAAGGGGCCAAGACCGCTTACGCGCGGGATGACGCTCACAAAGACGCACTGATGAAAGACGTCTTCACAGGCCGGGGCAAAGTGGATGTGAGTCGTTTCAAGGGCTTGGGGGAGATGCTTCCCAAGCAGCTGAAAGAGACGACCATGCTCCCGGCCTCGCGCACGCTGTTGCGGGTGGAGATCGACGACGAGGATCGCCCGGGCACGACCAAGACGGTCGATCAGCTCATGGGCAACAAGCCTGAGGCCCGCTTCAAATTCATCCAGGAACGGGCCGCCTTCGCCGAAGCCGACGACCTCGACATTTAGGGGATCGGCGGCGCACTGCACTCTGGCGGCGTCAAAGCCAGCGCGGGACTTGGCTCATATAGCTGCGATAGGCGTCGCCAAACTTCCAGCTCAGATAGTCTTCTTCGCGCTTCACCACGCCCCGGTGAAGGATGATCACGGCCGGGATCAGCAGCAAGAGCATCCACACGCTGGTCAGCACCAGGCACAAGCCAAAATAGACGAGGATCAATCCGACATAGATCGGATTCCGCGTGACCTTGTAAGCCCCCTCTTGGATCAGGACAGTCGAGGGCTCGCCCGGCATGACGCTCGTCCCTGCCTTGTGGAAGCGCCTGGCGGGAAAGATCGCTAGCGCGAAGCCCACCACCATGAAGGTCAGCCCGACGGCAAGGCCCGCCCCGTTGGGCTGGGCGACGCCCGGACCGATCGGAAGCCACAGCGTCAGGACGAATCCAAGCAAAAGCGCGCCCAAAAACAGGATCGGCGGCTTGATGGCCACGTCGGCGTAGTCTTTTGTCCTCATGTTCTACTCAGCCCTGTTAATACCGCCAGATGCTCTCAAGCGTTCTTAACGCTCGGAACCGCTGCGAACTTTTGCCTCTTGCGTGTTTCCGCAATGCCTTCTATGTCATTCCTAAACTATCCACGGTCATGTGGCCGTAATGATCCGGTGCTGTGTTGAAGGCACCCAGCGAATCGTAACAGCTAATCTTTGTAGCGATAGAACAAGACGCAAGGCCAGAGCCCGCGTCGCATTTTTGCTAACTCATGAGCTTTTCAAATCTTGGCTTAAGCCCAAAAGTCGAATCTTCGGTCGAAGCGGCCGGGTTCGATACACCGACTCCTATTCAAGCCCAAGCGATACCGGTGGCCGTTTCTGGCCGCGACGTGCTCGGGATTGCACAGACAGGGACCGGTAAGACCGCCTCCTTCGTGCTCCCGATGCTGACGCGCCTCGAACGTGGACGCGCCCGGGCGCGGATGCCCCGCACGCTGATCCTGGAACCGACGCGCGAACTCGCAGCGCAGGTGGCCGAAGCCTTTGAGCTTCTCGGCAAGAACCACAGGCTGACCGTCGCGCTATTGATCGGCGGCGTCTCCTACGAGGAGCAGAACAAGAAACTGGACCGTGGCGCCGATGTCGTGATCGCCACGCCAGGCCGCCTCCTCGATCATCTCGAGCGCGGCAAGCTGATGCTGAACAGCATCGAGATCCTCGTCGTCGATGAAGCGGACCGGATGCTGGATATGGGTTTCATTCCCGATATCGAGCGCATCTGTAAGGTCCTCCCCTTCACCCGCCAAACGCTCTTCTTCTCCGCGACCATGCCGCCGGAAATTCAGCGCCTCGCGGACAATTTCCTCCATACGCCAGAGCGCATTGAGGTGGCCCGGCCCGCATCCGCAGCCGCGACCATCACGCAGCGCCTGAAGAAGACGGGCGATCAGCCAGCAGAAAAACGCGAAGCGCTGCGCGGCTTGATCCAGGGCGAGGACGTCAATAACGCCATCATCTTCTGCAATCGTAAGAAGGATGTGGGCGTCGTCTTCCGCTCGCTGCAACGTCATGGCTTCAATGTGGGCGCCCTGCACGGAGACATGGACCAGCGCCAGCGTACGGCGACACTTGATGGCTTCCGGAACGGGGAAATTTCACTCCTCGTCGCCAGCGACGTGGCCGCTCGCGGGCTCGACATTCCCGCAGTGAGTCATGTCTTCAATTACGACGTACCCGTTCATGCCGAAGACTATGTGCACCGGATCGGCCGCACAGGCCGGGCAGGCCGCGAAGGTCACGCCGCGATGCTGGTCACGCCGAAGGATCACAAGGCCCTGAAGGCCATCGAATCCTTGTTGCGCGAGGAAATTGCCTGGGTCGACGGCGCGCCGGACCGCGAAGAGATTGAAGCGGCCAAAGCCGCCGGCCGCGAAAACGGGCGTGGACGCCGCCGCGGCGGGCGCTCGCGGCGCTCCGGATCGAAGCCAGCCGAGGCCGAGGCATCGTCCAGCCGCCGCAACGGGGCGGCCAAGGACGATAGCGCCACCGAAGCAAAACGGTCTCGCCCTGCCCGCAAGTCCGCGGACGCAGACAAGCGACCCGACAGCAAGCCTACGGCCAAGTCCAAACCATCCGGCAAAGACAAAGCGCCGGCAAGGAGAAGCCTGCACCCAAGGGCAAATCCCGCTCGGGTCAGGGGCGCGACAACCAGCCTGTCGGCATGGGCGACCACGTCCCGGCCTTCATGATGCGGCCGGTACGCGCGGGCTAAAGCAGCTAGTAAGGCAGCTAAACTGTCTGAGAAGCGCGGCTAGTCCGCGATATTGGCCGGCTCCGGGTCGGGCTGGCCGACGGGCTTCAGCATGACGGACTCGCCACAGCCGCAAGCGCTCGTCTGGTTCGGGTTGTTGAATACGAAGCCCGACCGCAGCTGACTCACCTCATAGTCCATCTCTGTCCCCAGCAGGAACATGATGGCCGACGGGTCGATGAGGAGGGTCACGCCCTTGTCCTCGACAACCTCGTCATGAGGCCCACGCTCGGCGGCGTACTCCATCGTGTATTCCATGCCGGCGCAGCCGCCATTCTTGACGCCGATACGCACAGCTTCCATCTCCGGCCCCGACTTGGACGCAAGCGCGCGAAGACGCTCGGCGGCGGCTTCGGTCAGACTCATAGCTTGTGGGCGCGGTCGGTTGCTCATGGTTCAAAAATGGGCCGGAATCCGTTGCACTTCAAGTGGCTAGAACATGTTCAGGGCGAGACGCGCCTCATCGGACATTCGCGACATATCCCAAGGCGGATCGAAAACCAGCTTCACATCGACTTGGCCGACCCCGGGAACGGAGGCGATCGCATTCTGAACCCAGCCCGGCATCTCGCCGGCGACCGGGCATCCCGGCGCCGTCAGGGTCATTTCGACGTCAATATTCCGGTCATCGTCCACGTCGATCTTATAAATTAAGCCGAGTTCGTAGATATCGACCGGGATTTCGGGGTCGAAGACCGTTTTCAGTGCGCTGACGAGATCGCCATGAAGCCGCTCCAGCTCATCGGGCGGAATAGACGACGGTGCCTCCTCGTCGAAGGGTGAGGGATCGGGCGAAGCGCCCGGCTCACCGGCCTCGGGGGCTTCCGCCGCCGACTGGATATGGCCCGGAATCGACTGGGGGACGCCAGGCGACATTCGCTGGGGACGTCTTCGTCTTCCGTTCGTTGAGTCTTTTCAATCATCTGGGGTGCCCTTCCTTAGGACCCATCTTAACGCGACATGACCCTAGGCGAACATTGCGCGCACCTTGTGCAGCGCCTCGACCAAGCGGTCTACATCCTCTTCGGTATTATACATGGCGAAAGACGCACGGCATGTCGAGGTGACACCAAAGCGCGCCAGAAGCGGCTCACAGCAATGTGTTCCGGCCCGCACCGCCACGCCATACCGATCAAGAACCGTACTGACATCATGGGGGTGAGCCCCGTCGACTTCAAACGACACGATGCCGCCCTTCCCTTCGGCGCGGCCATAGATCTTGAGCCAATTCAACTCGCCGAGCCGGTCCATCGCATGTGTCAGGACCTTGTGTTCATGGGCGGCGATGTTTTCGCGGCCAATGGCTTCCACATAATCGATGGCGGCGCCAAGCCCGATGGCCTGGACAATCGCGGGCGTGCCCGCCTCGAAACGATGGGGCGGCACCGCATAGGTCACCTCGTCCGTGGTGACGTAACCGATCATCTCGCCCCCGCCCTGGTACGGCCGCATGGCCTCAAGCAGCGCCTTCTTACCGTAGAGAACGCCGATGCCCGTGGGGCCGTAGAGCTTGTGGCCTGTGAACGTATAGAAGTCGCAATCGAGGTCCCGCACATCGACGGGCAGGTGCACGGCCCCTTGGGCCCCATCGACGAGCACGGGGATGCCGTGGTCATGGGCGATCCGCACAATCTCCTTGATAGGGAGAATCGTGCCGAGCACGTTCGACATCTGGGTCACCGCGATCATCTTCGTGCGCGGCGAGATCAGTTTCTCGAATTCTTCGAGGTGAAAGGTCCCGTCGTCGGCAACCGGCGCCCATTTCAGCACCGCGCCCTGGCGCTCGCGTAGGAAGTGCCACGGCACGATGTTGGAGTGATGCTCCATGATCGTGATGAGGATCTCGTCGCCCGCTTCGATACGCGGTGCCCCGAAGGACGAGGCCACGAGATTGACGGCCTCGGTGGTATTCCGGGTGAAGATGATCTCCTCGTCGTGCGCCGCGTTGAGAAAGGCACGAACTTTTCCACGCGCCTTCTCGAAATTCTCGGTCGCCAAATTCGACAGATGATGAAGCCCGCGATGAACATTGGCGTATTCGGCCGAATAAGCGCGTGTGATCGTGTCGATTACCTGACGCGGCTTCTGCGCCGATGCGCCATTATCGAGATAGGTGAGCGGCTTGCCGTGCACCGTCTCCGACAGAATGGGAAAGTCCGCCCGAATGCGCGCGACGTCCAAGGACGCCGCTGGGGAAGCGCTTGAGGACGGTGGCATGACATTCATCGGATCAGGTTACTCCAAAGGTGTGCCGAGCCAGTCGGCGGCAACGGCGGCCAAAGCATCCCCGATCGTCTCGTCGTCCAGCGCTTCGAACGCCTCGCCGACAAAGGCCTGGATCAGCAGCGCGCGCGCCTGGCCTCGGGGAGACCGCGGGCGCGGAGATAAAACAGCAGCTCTTCGTCGATCTGGCCCGACGTGGCGCCATGGCCGCAGACCACGTCGTCCGCATAGATTTCCAACTCAGGTTTGGAGTCGAATTCGGCGGTTTCCGACAGGAGCAAAGCCTGTGACATCTGCTTGCCGTCGGTCTTCTGCGCATCCGGGGCGAC
>JALQPE010001189.1:0-20474 GCA_030407315.1 Asparagopsis taxiformis | reverse complement strand
GAAGCATAATTGCTCGTCCTAACGTAAACACGATAGACATTTTGATCGGGAACAGTCATGCTTCGACCTTTGTTCTTCGAAATTCTATCCTGAAAGCATACCGGTTCGCCACATTCGTTCAATTGTAGCATATAGATCATTCTGTGTTTTTGCTCATAAGTCTTTAAATCTTAACCTGAAAGTCTGAGCTTCATATGAGGGAGCTATGAATCGGCAGAACTGCTGCTTTAATCGGGATCAGGTCGCTCAGGTAAGATAATTACCTCAATTTCTTCATCGGAGCCATTATAGATGTAAAGAGGTTCTTATGGAAGCGAAGGACTACAACCCATTCTAACTAAATAATACTGAAATCGAGTTAATTACGATTTAAACGCAAGATTAAGTATCTACTGTGTCAAATCGTTGTTTTCTTTAAGATTCTCCAGTTCTTGCCATCGTCCTTATTTTGCTTTAAGATTAGATAAGGCTATTGGATTGAACAAAGGATAGAAGTTTCGATCAAATATTTAGCGATATATGCTTAATCAGAAATATTCTTTTTTCTATGGTGTTTGCTGTCCCCATTAAATGAATTTCAGTTGAGGGGATACTGCCAAGCGAGTTTTCGAGTTGTAAGATATTACAACATCTCCGAGTATTGACTTCTACTGTCGAGTCATCCGTTTGGTCCTGACATAAACACGATATGTTTTTTATTCGGAAACAGCTATGTTTTCACCCTTTCGACACTTAATTGTATGCCAAGACCATCCCTATGAGATACATTCTCCTGATGGCAGCATATAGATCATCTTGTGCTTTTACTCATAAACCTTTTATTCTTCGTCTGTAAGATTGAGCATCGTATGAGGAAACTATGAATCAAGGCTGTTTTAATTGGATTGCAAAGGGACCATGATTACCTCAATATCATCGCCCGAGCCATTATAGATGTACAGAGGTCGATACTTACTAGAACTAGAACCACAACCCATGATTAAATATAGAGTTGAAATTAATCTACTCCTGCTTTATAGCATAGTTAAGTATACTCTTGTACTTTGCAATCATTGATTGTTGACTGTTCAATTTTCCTATTGTTTATCAACCTAGTCTACACCGAAGTGTTTTCCTTTATCTTCTTTGTATGGTTAATTATATTGGTTATTGTTATTGGTTATTGGTTCAGTTTTATTAATGCCTCGCCGTGATGAGACTGAGTAGAGTGACATGTCTGCTGATGATGACTCTCGTGATGAGTAGAAGTATGAGATCCGCCTTCCTAAGATCGAGAGGCTGGACAAGTTCAAAACCTTGAAGAAAATAGTGATTAACGTGTCGAGTAAGACTATGCTTAACTGCAGTGACCCAGTATCCGGTGGTGAGTGAGGTAGCCGAATAACTCAACTGGAAAGTACAGACCAGCAACGAATCAGGGGATTGGGATGTGTTCTGGACTGACTACTCCATCGACCCAGACATCTTGATCAGGATGCACCTGTTCCAGAAAATCAACCACTTCCCAGGTATCCACACCATTGCCCGCAAGAACCTGTTGGGGTTGGGGTTGATGAATTTGAGGAGTAAGTTCCCGATGAGTACAATTTCTTCCCATTGACATGGATGCTCCCCCAGCAGTATGTGGACTTCAGGCAGTATTTTGAGGATAGGCCTAAGGGCAAGTGCAGGACATACATAGTTAAACCGGAAGCAGACTGCCAAGGAAGGGGTATCTTCCTGACCAGGAAACTGGAGGACATTGAAAATGGGAAGCATTATGTGGTGCAGAGGTACCTGGCTAGACCGTACCTGATTGATGGTCTTAAGTTTGACTTCCGGATATATGTGTTGTTCTGTGGGACTGACCCATTGAGACTCTACATGTACTATGAGGGACTGGCTCGGTTTGCTACTGAGAAGTATGTCTAGCCATGCAATGCTAACTTGGATAAGCAGTATGTGCACCTGACTAACTATGCTATCAACAAACACAACCCTAAGTTCATATTCAATAACAATGCTAACAATATGGGGATAGGGCATAAGAGATCACTGACATCAGTATTCAAACAACTGGCATCCAGGGGTATCGATGTTGATGATCTGAAGAAGAAGATCAAGGACATGACCATCAAGACACTTATCAGTGGTCTGCCATTGATGGGTCACCAGTATAAGTGTAGTCAACCTGAGGACTACTCAGGGAGCATGTGTTTCCATATACTGGGTTTGGATGTGATGCTGAACAATAAAGGTGACCCATTTTTGATTGAGGTTAACCATACACCTAGTTTCACTACAGATACCCCATTGGATTACCAAATCAAACACAATTTAATAAAGGACACCCTAGTGCTGATGAACATAGGGGTGAAGAAGAAGAATTAACTGTATAATAGGTGCAAAGAGTACAATAAGGAGAGACTGCTGACAGGCAAGAGACACATATTCGAGGGAGAGGAAAGGGAGAGACTCATCAAGGAAGCACAGGGGGAGAGGGATGACTGGGAACAGACACATCTGGGAGGGTTCGAAAAAATATACCCAACAGGAGACGAAGAGGCAGACAAAAAATACAGAGAAATAATAAATGTAGCCAACAAGAGCTACTTCGAGGAAAGTGGATCCATCAGGAACAAGTATGAGGAGAAGGAGGCCAAGAGACTCATCAGGAACGATGTCAGGAAACAAATAGCCATCAGGAAAAAGGAAGATAAGGGAGATAAGGATAGGGAATAACACAGTCAGACAAAGGCATACCATAGAGGACAGCACAACCAGATAAGATCAAAATAAGTTCAGAAAAACTGATACCATAGAAGATAGAACTGAGTGAGTCCATGCCGATGGAGAACTCAAACACAGGACAGAACAGTGCCAGGAACCCAGAGAGGTCGACATCCATTATGGAAGAAGTATCATCATAGACATTCTCCCCCATACCCAGGAAGAAGGTCACCAGGATAGAGAATGAACTGGTCAGGTCACATCACCAGGCACACAGACCACCCACTAGGAGCATGGTTAGCACAGATCAAAGGATGGCCAACTCGACCATCAGAGACCTGAGAGCCAGGATCAAGAGCAAGCAGTCCAATACCCATGTAGGACGAAGACCCAAGAACGAGTTCCCCAATATTCAGAGCGAAGGGATGCCTAACAACAGTGCGATGGTATCCTAAGTATTCAACAGGTCAGAGGGGCCACCCAAAGCCTGCATCAGGAAGAAGGAGAAAAGTGTGAAGTATCACAATCGACAAGAACTGTACTCAGAACCCAAGGGTAGACTCTTCGACAACATTGCCAGCGATATCAGGGAACTGGCTGAGAGGAAGCACAACGGAGGGTACGTGATGCCCAAGATATTCTGCATGAACTTCGAAATGGAGAGGAAACTGGACCTACATTACCTGACCATGAACAAGAAGGTGCAGAGTGCCAACCACGCAGACCATCGAGAGTGACCCTATAATATCCTACATTTTTATTGTGCCATCAGGCTAGTAATAAATATATGGAGTCTAACATCAGTGCCAGATCGATGAGCAAGGACAGGTTCCTAACACACAATCTGAAGAGACAGTACAGCCAGCACATCAGAACCATCCATAACATCGATACACAGAAACTAGAGCCCATCAAGGCAGACCTCAGAGTAGCCAAGTCACTCAAAAGGTTTAAGGAAACAGCCAAGTGTTTCAATAAGGAAGCAGCCAATAGTTAAAGGAAAAGTTCAGATCGGAAACTAATTGAGAAGCTATGGAAGTTACGGTCGACCTGCCATAACCAGAACCCGGAGTACTAGAAGTATCACAATATATCAGGAACCCACTGGCATGCCAATAAGATGAGAGCGCAGTCCATCAAGGAAGAAAACAGAAACTAGGATGAGCATCCTGGCACAGAGGGAAGAGATTGTCGAAAGCAGAAAGAAGATTAAAAAGGAAATACAGGACTATGTACAGATCAGAGAAAAACTCAGGAAGTTCAAGTTCAGTCCATCTAAGGGCAAAGAACGGAAGGAAAGACCTGGATTCATTACGACAAACTATCAAAAATTGCACGAAATCAAGTTTGTTGAGCCTATTAAAGATAAGCCTCGGAGGAAGAAATGAAGAATAAGCCAAAGTGAGTATCAGTAAGGATCATGCATATATTTTCATATTGGAGTAGATGTTCTATTGAATGGTTTCGATGAAAGGTTTTATGCCGTACTCCTTCCTCTATTGCAAGAACTGAACGCATTGTGTCAAGAGCACCAGTGTTGATTGAGGAGCATACCTATCTATCGTCACTGATGCCTTCAACAGCACCTGAACACAGACAAGTGTATTTTTAGTTTCTTTTTCCTTGTATCCCTCTAAAACCGAGTGACAAATGTTAAGAACTTCGTTGATAATTGAGTATTTCTCTAGGTGATTCGCTACGTTATAACTAAAGTACCTATATTTTCGACAAAGGTGCAAAGGAGTATCAGCATATGCTTGGTAAATTATTCATCCTTGAGAGATGTTTTGAGTTAGGTAGTTTGGACACCATCTTGAAGAACACTGCATTGACTATCTCGTAGAGTCTATTGATGTATGGATCCTGATTGATGACCATTAAACTTGAGTTTCCTTTGTGTTTTCTTTAATGGGCTATGCGAGTGTGCCCCCATCTCCTCGTTCTTCCCTATTGTTCAACTGTTACCGTATTTTTTCCTGTTTCAGCTTTATCGTTAAAGTACTTTGACTGCACTTTCTTGAAGTAGAAATCCTTATCCTGATCTTCGATTTCCCTTTCGTACTTCTTTGGATTGGAGGACAGTTCTTCAATAGCTTGTTTGATTGCATCCATCAAGATAACCCTCTCATGCATCGTGCAGTCTCCTTTGAAGAACCGGTCACTGAACACATCAATGACCTCGATAGGTTTAAGGGTGAATATGGTGATCAAGGACTCAAGGTGGTCATCGTGAAGAGGAGCAATCAAGTTCTGAGCTAGTTACAACCAACTGAGGGTCAAATCATCAGGATGCTTGACCATGATTGATGGGAGATATTTCAATGTTACCTTCCGACGCTCTGGATTACGAAGTCCCAAAATACAGTCATAGATGTTTCGAGGTGGCTTTATCTCAAATGCCTAATCAGTGTTATCCTAGAACTTATCATTCGATTCGGGTTAGTTTTAGGTGAGCAGCTCACCTTCAGACATAGTTTTCTTTCCTTCAACTGAGTTCAGTCCAGTATCTTCAGCTTCCTCAGAAACACTCCTTTCAGTTGGCTCCCACTTATGCTCGAAAAGTGAATCCTGTTCTAGATAGTCCGTTACAGTTTCCTCTAATCCAAGCACCTTGGCCATCCTCACCCATACAATTATCGCACTTTTCTTTAAATAGTTATCTTTGTTCATTCTTTTATGAATTCCTTCACTGATATAAGGAGTTAAGTTCTTAGATAGAAGCTCTGTCTTCGATTGTTTCGATATGATCAATCCTAATAGATTGGTTCTGAACTGTGAGTTGACCATTGTTCCTATTGAGTCATCGCCTTTTGCCCACCATACTATTAAATGTTTGACTATTTCATCAATGAACTCCTGTTTTTCAGCACAGAAGTCAATTAGAAGTTTACTATGACTCTGATTCATGCTTAGTGATCCTAGGATAGTTGGAATAGCTTTACAAATAGTCTTCTCTTGATTGTGTTTCACTAGCTCTGCCCATTGTTTGTGTTCTCCTCTCATTATTAGTTGCTCAAGAACCTTATGAGGCTTCGAAATTTGATGAAGGTTTTCGATAACGATCGAGCAAGCTGCTTTCTCATCAATTAAGGCAGTTTAGTGACCAAGCAGGATTATTTTGTTGAAGAGGAACACTTGTTCATCTATTTCTAGTTATTCTATATGGCTGATGACTGCCTTGACCAACTATCCTTCATAGTTCCTTGGAACGGGTATTTCATTAGTTCCGCTATTGAAATTTGCGACTATGGAGTGTAAACTCAGGAATCTGCTGAGTAGTACTTTCCGGTCTGTGCT
The DNA here is from genome assembly GCA_030407315.1 of Asparagopsis taxiformis. Classification (NCBI taxonomy): domain Eukaryota; phylum Rhodophyta; class Florideophyceae; order Bonnemaisoniales; family Bonnemaisoniaceae; genus Asparagopsis; species Asparagopsis taxiformis. Next base: position 14,468 of record JALQPE010001189.1, on the reverse strand, counting down.
TCCTTCCTTGACTATACTCACTACACTATCTTATTTGTTGTTGACTAGATAGCTTAGATGTTCTTTGATGACCCTTTTGTTGAATGTGGAGCTGAAGTATGGATGCAGATATTTCAGGATGAGGATGGAATTCTCTTTGAAGCCCTTCTCATTGGGTAGTCCCTTCGGTGATGGTGCTGTGAAGTACATATTCAGTGCCTGCATAAGTGAAGCTTCATCGATGGACTACTCTCCTTTACTCTTAATTGTTGCCTCCATATTATATGAGTGATGGATTGTTTTTGACTCTATGTAAGTTAGTGATATAGGAATATCGGAATATAGATAAGAATATAAGAATATAATCGTTAAAGATGGCCTTAGAGTCGATAAAGAGTAAGTACAAGCAGATCCTGGAGGAACCTGAATCGGATGAGGACTCTGATGCTGAATGGTAACTGGCCTGTTCCAAAATGCAGAGGAGAAAGACCCTGGGTACCAATGAGAACCAGCATAATGTCCTTGGTGAGTCTCAGCATTTGAACCAGTCCAAGTGTTTCGAGACCATCAATGAGGGATCCCTCCTCAAAGTTAAACAGAAACTGGCACAGAGCCTGGCTAACCTGCAGAAGAAATAACAGGAAGTGGCTACCCTCCATGACCAGAACATTAAACTGAGTTCAGACAATGCCATGTTGGAGAAGCAGATAGAAGGGTTAAGGGCACAGGTGTCAGACTATGAAAGGCAACTCATCGACCAGAGGGTGGCATACAGTGTACTAGAGAAGGAAATAGAGACACTGGAGAAAAAGATAGAGGAACACATCATCGACAAGGACCTTATGCTCAACCAGGTGGACTTCTACCAGAACGAAGTATAAGCACACAAGAGGAAGATAGAAGGGGAGAGGAGGGAGTTCGACTGCATAGTCAGGGACATCAACTCCATGAACAAGGTCAAGAACGAAAATGACAGACTAAGAAATGATGTCAAGAGACTACACTATTTGTTGGAGGAGACCGAGAAGTATAGAGCATTGCCAAGGGAGATAGAGCGGTGCCACTTCCTGGGCAGACCGGAAAGAGAGTCCGATATGTGGTTCCAGCAGGATATCATAGGGGAGACTGAGCACTTCTGCAAGAAGTGGCAGTTAGGAGGCAACAAGGACTACGTGGACTCACTAGTCAAGTTCATCCACAAACAACTCAAGAGGACAGCCAAGGAAACCACCAGCAGGATGAAGAAAGATGAACTGTCACGCAGAAAAGACCACGAATTAAGGCATAACAGGTCACTGGGGATACACTCAATGGTCGTACCAGGTAGGTCACTAGGGAAAAGTCAGCAACTGAACAACTCAGCATTCCTGAGGGGAAGCAGGAGGTACTCACAACTAAATGGGTAATCCAAGAAAGTCACAGAGTCATTCCTATACGACAAACTGGAGAAGTCACTGGCTGCACATGAACACTCAGAAAACAGGAAGGTCTGCTATGAACTGTTTGAAGAATTCAGACACGCACTCATGATACTCCTCAACGACCCCAAACCCAAGAAGAAGAAGATTGTCAAGCTAATCGACTGGATCTGTGAAACTGCAATCGAACTCATTCTGAAGGACACGCAGGATCCCAAAGGCACTCAGATCAAGATCACTGAGTGAATGCCATGATATCAGTATCTATATTAAGACAAACATCGACTTCGTGTTTATGAGAGAACTGCTATTCAAGTATAACTTTACTGAACTCCTGATATTTCTTCATATATTAACTCCTTTCTTTGTCTTATTCAGATGTATCGAACTATCATCGATTATATTCTATAGGGATGGCAATGAGTATCAACCTGATGGGGGACAGACAGGAGAGGATGAAGGAGTCTGCCTTCTTCGACTACCTTAAATCTTTCAGTCTGAACACGATGGACACCCTTAAGAAGCTATAGCGTGAGTTCAAGGATGACATAAGTGAGAACCTCTACTTCTAGCCTAGTGCTATGTTTAAGCGTATTAAGACCCTCCTGAACTCTTACTAGGTGTTGATCCTGGGTACTTTCTATGTTACCATAGAGGTGAATGATAGTTTCGAGTTCATTGAGATCCCTGAATTCGGGTGTTGCTTCTTGAAGATTTTCCTGCAGATGATGTCCATAATTAAGTGGTCCCTTAAGTGCATAGTGGCCAGGCCGACCTATGTTCAGGAACCCAACAACGCAGCAGTGGGATCCACTAAGAGGGCTTCCGAGAAGGAACTCAAACCCTTGGACGATAAAGAGAAGTTCAAACTGAAGGAGCAATCGAGGCATATCATGAAGGGACTCGATTACGAAATCAAGGGATTAGAATAGAGGAGGGACTCCTTCACATCCGAAACACTCATCAACGTACCTAAATGGAGATAAATAGAACATACTCTCAGAAAAGGACAAGACACTCAAGCTGGAGGCATCGCAAAGTGAAAATATACTGGTGGAGGCTGTCAAGAGTCTGGCCAAAAAGGGGGAAAATATGAACCAGTTCATAGAAATAAGACAAAACTACATGAACAACTCGAAGGTCAGCAACTACAGCCTAGAGACATACTCCAAAATGAAGGAAATAGTGGAATCAGAAACTACAGACAAGATAGACAAAATGAAACAGAAGATCAAGGGACTGTTCTTCCATCATCTCAGGTCACATGAGGAAAGGAAACAGGAAATGATGGTCAGTCAGGCCATTCAGGCCAATGTCACAGACCCACTCAAACCCAAGGAGTAAGCCAAAGCCATTTCAAGGTTGAAGGAGCAAATAGCACAGATGGAAGATGATCTGTTCCTGGAGAGAGATCGGAATGAAAACCTGATCAAACTGATAGAAAAGAAATGCACAGACCACGAACTAGAATTAATGAAGTACAGAGCAGACTACCTGTTCCAAAGAAATAAGGGGCAAAAAGAACCAAAAGATAAAGAAAATAAGGATAGATAGGGGAGGAAGGAAGGACAGAAAAAGACACTTATTCTAGTCGACGAGGATATGAATAGGGAAGAGGACAGTCAAGGCATCGATGGGGTCAATTACAATGGAAAAAGGAGACAGATATTCAGGTCCAGGAAGAGAATAGACACCATAGAAAGGATAGACGAGTCAGGTAATAACAGACTGATGATGAGTCAGAGCTGCATCAGCATCAAGAACATTAAGTCCAGTAGAAGTATCAAACTGGCAGGAAACATCGAACTGGATAGTCGGGTTGTCTGCTACGATCACTTTCCAGTTCATTAACGGTTTAAGGAGTTCAGACCTGCATAGATGTTAACAGCAGTGATGTTTGATAGCGATCATCGAAACCAAGGCACTCAGACTGTGCGGGGAGCAAGGGAATCAGCCTAAATTCTACATGTGACTTCAACTCATCAGTGACATCTGTCATCCTCTTTAAAGAGCTAGCCAAGAGTACAGGAGTCATGTCTTACCAAGGAAGAGATTCAGTGGAGTCTGAGGCACTGCTGCAGTTCCAAGGACCACCCACATCGAGGAGAGAGAAGGATCTAAGAAGGTTCGCAATTAACCTATCTGCGAAGTCATCCAAATTTCAGGAGCTGTGGAAGGAACAGCAAGGTGAAAATCAGGTTAATGAATTTAAAAATCAGGTGCACACACAGACAACACCCTCTACAGCAAGAGCAAAGACTTCCCATCTGCCCAGGAACAACTTGGTGAAGAACACTCAACAGTCAGAGAGCGGATAGGTGACATTGGAAGTCAGGAAAATACGGGCCAGTTGCATGACTCTATCCGAAATTAGGTTTCAACAGGTCGACTTGCTCAATCTCTTCCTTACTTAGGAAAATGCTAAAACTACGAATCTCTGAACATCAGTACTAAGCCCAGTAGGTTCAAGGCTAAGAAGATGTCTCTCTAGGAGATCGGTACCGAAAAGTACGCAGACAACGATATTGAACTGGCAGCCATGAATACTAGGTCAAGAAAGCACCATTAAGAGATAGTCAACCTTAGCCATTACATTTTGAAGCAGATTAAAACATACCAGAAAGGAGATAAACCTTTAGCCATAGCTATTCGTAGTTTCTTGAGGTATCCTTATACCTACCTGAAGAAGTCTCGAGAAGTAGAATGGGCGAAGTATGAGAAGGAAGAAGAGGAGATGCAACTATGGTAAGTCAAGAAGTATCTATACCGGATCATGAGCCTGCATTCTAAGTGTCCAGTGTCCAAGAAGGTGAAATTCTGCTTCCACATTTTCTCCTTCTATGATAAAATTGGGGTTTCCCTCCAATGATAACTCCTTAATAATCTGCAGTTACTGCTCCTTGTACTATTTATTCTGACTAAATTAACTCAAGCGAGCTTAGGTCTTAAGTTAATAATCATTTCCCAGACTCTTTTAATGCTAGAATAGAGTAAGCACGTTCCCAACAAGTTCGACAAGAGACACTAGTTCCAAGTGGAGATCAGGAAGCGCACCAACCAGAAGCGACTGTCCGAAATGCGAGGTCAAATATTCAACTCTAACATTGGTGAGAATGAGGCCACATCTAGAGTCAAGGAGATTCTCAGCAAGATTAATGAGGAGAACCCACTGTAGGCCTACATTGACCAGTTGAAGCTCCTGTCCTTGGAAGGGGAGGCAGTAAAGGAACTCATTCCCAGGATAGGAGAACTGTGTCACTTGGCTCTCCAGGATAGTGGCAACCCAGCCCACTTCGAGAATACTATGACAATTCTGATCAACATGAGCGTATTCATAGAACTGGAAAACCACATCAACCGACAGTTCTATGAAGAGCTAGCCAAAAGGTTGTTGGCACCTGAGAAGGAGTCACCTATTTTCTGGTTCTTCTCCAACCTGCTACGTACATACTCATATGACATAGTTCGCAAGAATGACCTATCTAAGGCCTTATTGGAGTACCTGAGTTCAATCCAGATAGTGGATTATATCCAGCAGAGGGTGGGCAAATCCTTCGATTCCCAGAACAGTTTCATCATCTTCAACATGTTCTGCTGCAAGTTGCTTTCCAATGGTGAATGTCTGAATTTTGAGGAGTACAAGAAACTGTTGGCTACCCTAGAGACTATTCAGGGCTTTGGAATAGAGTAAACTGACTGGGAACTAAGTCTATCTTTGATTGACCATGCTCCCTATGTCTCCCATCACCACTATGAAATCCTTGGTCATAAGGTCTTCAAGAAATTCTTCGAGTACTGCAAACTCAAGAAGTCCAAGTTGATCAGAGAGTACTTAGAGTTTCTGACAATGTTCATTAAATCCGAACCTGGCAACCTTGATAACTATGAAAGACTTCAGAAGCATGGCATCTTTGAATCACTCAACTACTGCCTGCTTAATCGGTCACCCTAAATCAAGAGGATGTGCTGTGAAGTTGGACAGTGCCTGATTGCCACTTATGAAGAGAAGATCAACCTCCTATCGGATGACTTCTATAGTACCCTCGGAATGGAAGTCGAGAATATTGAAAAGTACCCCTTAGCCACCAAGGAAGCCATCCTCCTCTTCGTTGAGAAACTTATATTTCTGTCCATTGACAGGAAAGGAGAGGAAGAACTACTTAAAATGATCGAAAAAGCAGAAATAGGGTACCATTTAGTCAACCTGGTTAAGGACAGAAATGAACTACTCACACACTTCTGTCTAAGGATACTCAGGATAGTCATGCCCATAAGCATACAAATCAGGAAAGAATGTGAAAGTGAAGGACTGTTCGAAGCACTCGAGCAGCAGGAGTTCAAGAGTAAGGAAATAGAAACACAAGTAGTCAACTTCCTAAATGACGTCCTGTGATATTATGTGTTCTTTGGTGGATATTTCGATCTTTCATAGGATATTTCTATCTTTCATAGATTGATGATGCTGACTGATATCTTTCATCATTTCTTAGCAGCACTGAGGAACCTCCTTTCTGCATCTTTCCAGTTGATGATTTTCCAGATTTGCTTGACATAGTCCATCCTGACATTCTTGTAATCGAGGTAGTAGGCGTGTTCCCAGACATCGATGGCTGTGTTATCGTGGATGTGTACTTAGGAGTGGTGTTAATCCTGCTGGTGCCAGCATTTCTTGGTTGGGGAGTTCCATGATTCTGAGTGACTGTGCTACTTGATCATAGCCTAGCCATCCCCATCCTGAGCCTTGGATGGGAACAGTCTTCTTGGTGAACTCTTCAATGAGGTTGTCATAACTGCCGAACTGCTTGGTGACCTGCTGAGTGAAGGGGGACTCATTGCTGGGGAACTCACCTCCACCTTGTCCGATGGGTGCCAGATTCTTCCAGTAGATGGAGTGGTTGATGTGCCCACCTAAGTTGAACTTGATGGTCTGGCACAGAGCAGCCATCTTGTTGTAGTCGAAGTTCTCCTTAGCCTCTGATATGATACAGGGGTATACCTTCGAATTGCTCAAGGGCAGCATTCAGGTTGGTCACGTAGGTGTTGTGATGCTTCTTATGATGGATCTACAGCAACTTCCCACTGATCACAGGCTCCAACTCAGCATACCCGAAGCTCAGCTCAGGTAGAGTGTACTTCTTGGCAGCTTCTGAGAAGCCCTGCCTCATCACCATCCTCGATACCGTCGAGATCATAACTAAAATGCTTATTAATATCCACAGTCAGTCCGAATCAATATTCATCTGTAATATTACCTCTTCCGGAAACCCGTATAGTTACGTCGAGGTTGCTACCTGGGTACCTGCCTGTTGGTTGATCTCACTGTACGGATGTTATACTTCTTCTCCACCTCAGAACGGATACCGTCAATCATCGACTGGAAGGTGTCCTCTTCCTACTATTTATCCTCATCAACCTCGAAAACCCTTTTTAACTATACTTTGAGCTGCTGCGATGACACTGGGTAGGCCTATGACATCCGTTGACCACGTGTCACCACAAAGTCATTTCTCTTGCCTCGATGCAGCTGCTTGCGAGATTTGATGTCCCTAGCTATGAACTCAGATGATATTTCCTATTTGGTGGCTATGGTGTTAGCCTCCTCCAAATCGAACTTCAGGTTGAACGAGAATATAGACATTCTTGGAAGAATATATGAAAAGAATAATATCTGACAAGAAACAGCCTCAGTTCTTTACGATCACCGGGAAGTGATGGGCTAACCTCAGGTTACTGATGCCTTTCTCCGATGAAAATTTCCCCTCGATACCCAGTTTGGATTTTATTGCCATCCTCAGTTCATCATTAGTGGTTCCTTGCTTTCTTATCTTCGAGTTCCTCTTCACATGCTCGACCTTAGTCCCGTATGAGTTGCTTCTTACTTTTAAATACGGCCTCAGTACCAGTCTTTTCTGAGGAACCTGTTCACCATCTAGGTCTATGCTTCCTGAGAGCCTGGGTGCCCTGTCCGGGAACCCTATGACTGTGGGTTCGATGGCTTTCCCTCTCTGCTGCCCTCTTTCCAAATTGAGCTCTGGAAGTACTTTCCTATCAGCATGTCTGCTCTAGTGTTTGGATGACTCACTGGTTTTTGATGCTAGCTTCCTCTCTGTTATGCTGCTTTTGCTGTTGCCTTTGACAAATTTCTCGAATTCCTTGAGTTGCCTTTCGAATCCGAGGTTGGGACATACCGTTGGTCGACTTCTCCTGACATACTAGATCGCAGTTTTGAAGCTCCAGTCGTACTTGTGCATCAGGAAGGCTATGACTAGGGTTGCTGACTGTATAAGGGTGGCAGTTACTCTCGATACACCTGCAAAACAATGAACCAGGACACTGCCTCTTTCCAGTTAGCGTTCAACCATGTTGCTAAAATGCAGGAAGAACTGTGAAATATTCTCAGACTTGGCATCGAGCAGGGGATACACGATGTGCTTGACATCAGTATCGAACTTCAGGTGGTCCATGCCTACAGCTGCCGTTACCACTATGTTTACTTCCCAATTACCCGTCTTGATGCCACTCTCGTTTATAAAATTAATATCCTGGGAAGCAGCGATGTCTCCTAAGTAGATCCCATTCCGAGATCCTCCGTGCTAGTACACCCTGTGGTATGGCTTATATTATTTCTCGATGTAATTATTTATCATTTTGATTACAAATAATAAGCACCCTCATCTACCAGCCTCGTCATCCATGTTTGAGGAGACACCATTAGAAAGTGAAATAATGTCAGTAGCATAGCCACTGAAGAATTTCTGAGCAAAGAGTATTATGCTCCCGATAATAATAAAATGAAGAAGACATATCACTGGGAGCCAGAAGCCACAGTGGCACACTTCCCACCTCAACGCAATGAAACATAAAGAGTTTCACAGAAGGTAGTCTTCAGAGCACTGAACCCCAACAGCATGGTACCAGTACCCTTGAACACCAGCCAAATGAGCAGGAAGGATGCACCTAAAAAACAACATTATGACTCCTTCGATATGTTCAAAAACGGCTATTCACCTAACTTCTACAGGAAGAATCTCTGATGGCTATTTATCCTAACATTGCTTCACCAAGATCAGTGTATAATAAATCAAGTGAGGGTCATCAGCTTCTGAGCATCTTGGCCCTCTTCTGGAACAAAAATGACTTGGGACCGTTTTATTTGCCTGAGTACATATTGATCAGGTTCTCAGGGTTATGCTTAATGGAGTACCCTTTGAAATTACTGGCGAGATCGGTTTCCAACTCCTCTTCGTTCTTCTGCCTTTCTTTGATCAGGGATACCATTTAGTCAAGAGAGCATTGGAATTTCTCTATCTTTTTGTTCACATCCATGACCTGAAGTTGGTTATTCATGTCTGGAAGAGCTTTGATGGATTTTCTGCCATTGTGCTTTATTGAGTGAGAGAACTTCGCATCAAGGGCAAAGGCGCTCTCCATTTGATCGGTCAATGCTTTGGCTGTGCTTAGCTGATGTTCTGTGTAGTTCTTGAGTGCTGAGGGAACAATACCTAGGCACTCCTTCTTTCTGATGAATGTCTTTTTTCTGTTCTGCTTGTACACTCGAACTCTCTCCTCGGCTGATGATTTCAAGTATTTGCTGATGACGACATCAGTGACCGGGAGGAAATGCATGTCTGGACAGGTGGCCTTACTATGGTACCCATCCTTACACACTGGGCACCTTTCCGTTCTGTTTTCGTTCCTGTTCTGGAACCGGTCCTTTTAGTAGCAGTAGAACTCGTACATGTATTCGTTATGTTTCTTGAGTAGCTCTTCTAGGTTCTCTTTCTCAATCGTTGCCAGAACACTGAATGTTTGTGACTTGAGGTCTCCTTGGGTATGGCCTCCCCATATGAAACTTAAGGATATCAATTTTGGGTCTTCATCACCTTTGATGGTGCTGCTGTCGATGATCATCCCATTGAGCATAGCCTTGTCTCTCCTGTATGCCAGTGCAACTGATCCTGTCCTTAATATCAGTAATTTCCATGGTTCTCCCTTCCTCAGAATGACTTCTTCGGATGGCTGACTATTTTGTGTACTTTTTCAGCCAGTTTCTGCTGACACTTGACTGTGAGGTCCTTGAAGAAGTATGCGTTGTTGAATATATTTTTGTTGATTTCCTTTTTTACTTCCTTTTCCAGTTTTTCTGGGAGTTCTTCAACTACCTTAGCTTATTAAGCAATATTGAAATCTTTCTTCATCTGAATGGACTGCTCGATGTGGTTCCTCACGTTGCCATATAGCTACTCAGGGATGGAGTACTTCTTGGCGATGGTGTGAAACACTTTCAACTTGTGATTCTTTTAGTTGTCCAGCTCCCGCATGTTCTGGATAATCTTGCTCACCTCTGAAATGTTATAGGCCAGGATGATGCAGGCAAAGGTCTCAATGAACACAAGGCATAGAGCCTCAGCTGAGTTGTTGGCTGACAGGTCACCGAAACCCACTGTCAACATGATAGTAGTGCCCCAGTAAAATCCCCAAATGTACTTCTCAATATATGGTGAATCTCCCAAATTCTTCAAGTCGTACCAATTTGTGTTTTCCCCCTCAAGCTGAGCCATGGAATTGAGAATTATGGACAAACAATGGGCAATGAAGAAATTCAACAAGATAATTTTGCTGAGCTCCCAGTACCGGGCGAAGTTCGATTCCATTATAATGTAATTCTCGACGGTCTACAGTTTATTAAACAGAAGCATTATTTCCGCCATATAGAGAAAAGTAAGGGTAAGCTAGATGTAAGGAGTTGTAGACGGCCTCACAAAGATCGAGACCATCATCAAACCCAGTATTACCAGACTCCTAGTCCGTTTTTTAATTTCGATCGAAAGATGCTTCAGCTTGTTATCAGAATTCTTGTTATAAACCAGGAGCATGTTGGAGAGCTCAAGGATTAGCACCAGACATCCGATGATCTTAAAGCCGATCAGGATGTTCGTCACTTCTTCAGCCTCAGTGAATGATACATGCATCGAAGTCAACAGGAAAAGGATCAGATCCATAAATAAACGTATAATGTAGTAGCCATCGCTGAAACAGGTTGAGTCAAATATGGCCTCGTCATAGGCATTTTTCTGCTATCCCAATTCAGGTGAACTCTTCTCCAGTTAGCAGTGTTCAACCTATTATGGGCTTACCTTTCTCACAATATTTCTCCTCAAATTTCGAATGAATTATTTGGTGAGCTTATCTAGTTTGAGTTGAGCCAGGAGACCTTTGGCCTTTTAAGGTCCCATTTGTTTCAATATGCAATCCTTTAGCAACTAGTTTCCACTTTGCTATTGATTTTTCCGGCTTTGTCTCTTGTTTAAAGGTATCAGATGATTGATGATACCTTACTCTGTGTGTAGCCGGTATGACCTCATCTCCTGACTCAGAGCTCCAGTCAGTTAGTCTCTGTCGCTCTCATACCTAATCTTCTCCATTAATAACTATTCGAATTCTATTTAGAGGTGTGAAGAGTAAACAGAAGAAAAACTCTAATTTAAGTCTTAGTGGAATGTTCCCCTCAATAACATCTTATGAACAATTCTTCATAATTTTTAATATGTTCCTCGCAGGTAAGTCAATTTGTCTGAAACTTGCTTTAATTTAAGGTATAGAAGAATTTTCCCAAGTCGCTGTATTAATTGAAAATGGTATAACCGCTTTAGAAATCACCTTTAGGAGTTAGTTGAAGAGAGTTCAATCAAATGCTGAGGAGAATCTCGCCATGCATTAATTTGAGTTAATAAAATTATTAGTTAAATGGATAAGTATAAAAAGTCAGGAGTTTTCCTTCACAGTGATAGGTACTTTACTTCGAGATTCTTTCTTTCTTGCTCTATTCCCAATATTTAGATAGTAGAAGCGAACCACCACTGCGCCTATCAAAGAGCGAGCCAAATACTCAGATATGTACAAACACAACTTTGAGCTCCCTAATCTGAAAGGGAAGCACTTATCAAGTACTAGGTATTACTCTTAGCATGCAGATAATCAAAGAAGACATCAAATGGGAAGCGATAAGAAGTCTTTCGAACCGACTTGGAATATGAATAGGCTCATAAGAGACCACAAACTTCGAAGGGATCAAGGAAATGTCAGAACCACGAATCATAGTTTCATGAAGACGATGAAGAAGATCTAATATCAACTACAATGGATCACAAGGTCGACTTCTTCAAGAAAGCTTCGAGAGATATGCACTCCACCACATACAAGAACTGATCAGTTTCAAGCTAATATAACCATGGGTGAAAAATAAGAGTAAAAATTGATGTAGTCTCTCTATGGGGTTATCAGTGTTTCTTCTTTCCTTGCTGAAAAATTGTAAGGTTGAAGTTCGTTGAGTTCTTCTTCGAGTAGAAGGTTCGTTTGTAGCTGTCCATGATGTTTGAAAAATTAGTCGATGGATTGGGAATCTTGGGAAGAGTATGAAGCTAATCTTCATTTTTATCAAGGTTATTCTTGGATCCGTAATTTTTCGTCTTTGAGATGTTCCTGATTGGTTTCGACATGAGAGCATGTTCTTTGAGGGAATCTTTATCAGCATCTTCGCTTTTATCCTTACTTTTCTTCTGAGTTTGTTTTGTGGTGAAGAAGGTTGACCGAAAGTCCTTTCCGATTGACGGTTCATTGAATTCTGAGAAGTATTAGTGTTTAATGGCCTGCTCTGCGGTGATTCTTTCGTTGGGATCATAACCAGCAGTTTATGTAGCAGGTCCTTAAGATCAGCTGGGCACCCTGCTGGTAGGAACTTGTCCATTCCTATTCCTTTTTTTGGATCAAATTTGATCTCCATGTGTGATGCCTGAGCTCTGAACCGTTCCAGAACTTCTGGTTTGGGGGTACCCATAATGTTATGGATGCGATGCACTTGGTCCATTTAATCCTTGCCTGGAAATAGAGGTTTCTTAGTTACTAGTTCAAACAGCACGCACCCGTATCCCCAGATGTCCATTTTTTCATTGTAGTAGCCATCAGTCATCAGGCACTCAGGTGCCCTATACCAACGTGTAGAGATGTAGTCAGTTAAAGGAGGAGCGCTCAACCTGCCTGCGTAACATGGACTGTACCTTTGCATGAACCCAGATCAGCCAGCTTTGCGACGTTGTCCTTGACCAGAATGTTCTCAGGTTTGATGTCTCGATGGAAAATACCCTTTCGATGCATGAACTCAATGGCCCTCAGAACCTGGTACATGTAGAGCTTAATTCTCTGGTATGTTAAAGGGTGTTTCTTCGACTTCAGGCACTCGTATAGGTTCATGTCCATCAGCTCGAAGACCAAAGCCAGCTTACCTGCATAATCCATCAGGTACCACTCGGCTCGTCGTACAGAGCCTCTATCATCTTTATTATGTTCTCATGGGTAGACAAGATATTCAACGCCTGGATTTACTTTAGTTTCTTCACTTTTTATATCGAATCGAACTTCTTCTTCATGCACTTTATTGCCACGTATTTGCCTGATTTCAAGGACAGGGCGGTGAACACCACTGAGAAGGTGCCACTGCCTTTCTCGTACTCCAACTTGTACTGATCCATCAGTAACGCCACAATAAATTATAATGCAACAGATGATTGCCCATTATAACCATTTTAGAGTCTCGCATATTCGATATCCGCTCTCCAGCCCACCTGAAATCAAATACTCTCCAGACTTTAGGTACCGTATTTATTTAAATGATGTAAGTTCATCGGATCCTAGTACATGAGTGATATTTAAATTATGGTCTTGATCTTCGGTTTCATTTTGAAATACTAATAGGAATTGATTCCCGAATAATAAAAGATGCAGTGGATCAGAGTTCAGGGGATCCTCCTTTATCGTTGGGAGTCCCTTCCCCTGGTTGAATCTGTCCGGTTTGCATAGATTTCATTTTCTCCTCCTTGAGTTTCTTGGCATGGCAAGTAGGATCGAGAGTCATCACTGGGTCTTTGCCGCTACTTTCGAGTTGCTTGAAGTAGATATGGTATGCAATGGCCACGTGGTAAGAGGCTCTCTTGAACAGCTTAGCTTCAACTGGTGAGTTCTTGGCCAGGATGCGTCCTGAGGCTGGTTGACTGTTCGATCTGTTGTTCTTGTCCTTGTCTGGAAGGGTTCCCTGTCTGTTTTCCATCATCATCATGTTCTGCATGCCTTGCTGAAGGTAGTCCGAATGAGTGCTCAGGTACTCCTTGATGCCGGGATAGAGTTCCTGCAGCTGATTGAAGTGTTGACTGATCTAAGGGTTGCCCTGCATACCCATCAGGAAGCTTAACCCTTGACCATTAATACCCAAATTTGGTGCAGGTATTCGGCAAATTTGAGCTCCTGCCCATTTATCTCCCATTCGAGAGGCTGGGTTCGGAAAGGAATAGGGCTAGTTCTTCCTGTTATGAGGGGCTGAATAATGGGAGGGATACCTGTCGTACCATTATGGGTGCGCTTGTCTGTGTTTGGGTCGTTCCTGGCAGCCCCCTTGCCGTTGCCCTCTTCTCCCTTCCTGGAGCCTGGGATGTCCTTCACATTTTTCTATTTCTTGATGTCTTTCTGCTTGTCTCGGTAGTCTAGATGGTTCGATGGGTACATTGGTTAGCCTGCCCAGCAAATTTCACCAGTAACTTGGCCATGGCGTTGATGGACAGCACTGACACCTTGGTATCCTAAATTGGCTCATGGGTACCTTCTTGATGGTAGCTCGGATCCGGGTCACTGCCTCGACGTCCTCTTCCTACCTTAGACCATCCTTACATCCGAATTGAGGTAGTTGGGGGGTTTCCTCACCCTCAGCTCACGCTTCTGCTCGGACATTTTAACAACCCTCTAAATTAAAAGACAAATTATATCAAACAACCCAATCCTCACCCGAAATCAACACGCACCCAATCGTATCCCAGGCCGCCATTAAAATAGATCCGGTCAACACCCCCCTCTGCACCATATTTGAATGCAGGTACCCGGAATCCATTTAATGGTTAGGATCACTGGACTATGACTATAATTGATGATAGTTTTATTTCCTTAATGATACAATATGACCTCTTAACAGATTTGTCATGCCGGATTAATTGATTATTGGGGTTGGGGGTTGGACTATCACTGAAA
>JALQPE010001187.1:0-22319 GCA_030407315.1 Asparagopsis taxiformis | reverse complement strand
GACTGTTCCGCCACCGAGAAGTTCGCCAATCTAGGTCGGATAGTCCAACGCCTTGGAAAATCGTCGTGCTGAGGAACGAGCCATCCGAGTCCGAAACCACGATCCGGACGGTCAATCCCAACGCGTCGCACTCTCCTCGAATATCTCGAAACGGTCGCCCGTAACACAGGCTCGACATGGATCATGTCGCGGCTGGGTCGAAATCGGAAATGGTCCGGGACGGGCTGGTCAGCGAGATCATGAACATCTGCGGATCACCCATCCCATCGCCGTGTCGTGACCGTCGCCGTGATCGTCGTCACAATCAGTGCGAAGATTTCTGCCGCCGCCGTATCGTCGAGGATCGTGAAGTTGCTCGGCGACAGGTCGGCGAGAGCGACCCCTTGCAGGGTCGTCGACTGGTTGTTGGATGGCACGGCGAATACGGCACTGCCGTTCACTTCGCTGACGTCGAGGGCTTGGGCGTTGATCCAATCGACAAAGATACTGTCGGTCGCAGGGTCGAAGTCCGTGATGACTCGTCCTGGCCCCAGGACCAGGTGATCGTTACGGTCTGCGGGTCTCCCGTCGAGCCACCGTCACCACCATCGCCCGAACCGTCTCCGGAGCCATCGCCCGAGCCATCACCTGAGCCGTCTCCGGAACCATCTCCCGAGCCGTCTCCAGACCCGTCTCCAGACCCGTCGCCCGACCCGTCTCCGGAGCCATCCCCAGACCCGTCGCCGGAGCCATCGCCCGGATCCGAGTTGCCGAGCAGCGGCAGGATTTCAGCTGCGGCCGTCGAGTCCAGAATGGTGAAGTTTCGATGCCGCAAGATCGGCAAGGGTCACGCCCTGAAGGGTCGTCGTTTGGTTATTCGACGGAACCGCAAACACCACGCTACCGCCCTGCTCATAAACATTGAGCGCGTCGGCACCGATCCAATCCACAAAGATTGTGTCCGACGCCGGATCGAAGTCGGTCACGACCTCGTTCTGGCCCAAGACCAGGTCACGACAACGTCTGCTGTGTCGGCTGTAACGCCCGCGGTGCCATTACCGCCGGAGCCACACCGCCGTTTCCGCCGCAGTGCCACCATCGCCGGGTGTTCGAGACCCTCATCACCCGTGCGGCCGTCCTCGAATACAGCAATCATCTCGTCGATCGACGGCGTGTCGAAGCCGCCGAACTGCTCGATATACTGCAGGATCGAGGTGCCGAATTCATCCGAGCGACCGTGGCCGGACTGCAGCAACGTCACCGTCGCGGCGCACCGCGCAGATGCGCTGCGGCCAGAATACCACTCAAGGTCAAGGTGACGTCGACGGCTTCGCCGTTTTGGATATAGGTCCGGGTGGTGCCGAGGAAGTCGTCCAGACTTTGGCCCGAAGCCGCAAGCCCGTCCTCGATGATGCCCAGGTTGTGACCGAAGCATCTCGGATCGCGAGCTCTTGAAACCTCGGCGGTCATGAAGGCCTCGAGCGGGTGGCGCCATTCTTCCCGGTCCAAGTGCCGTCCCACGTGTTCGTGGCGGCACCGTTGCCGTAGTAGAAATCGTCGTCGTAGTAACCGAGATCGATGAGCAGAGCTTCACCGAATTGATACCCACGAACCCGAACGTGTTCATCGAGCGGTAGGACATCGCGTCCCATTCGCTATCGGAAAGCTGCGACCAGCTGGTGTATTGCGGGAAGAAGTCCTCAACAGGGCCACCGGCCCATTGGTCGAGCTGCCAGTCCTGAATGATGCCGCGTCGTAACGCGGGCGGTCCCAGCCGGACTCGAAAGCGCGCAGTGCGTCCCGGAAGTCGTCATAGGTACCGCCGGTCGTCCCGCCACCATCGCCGGAGCCGCCGTCGCCCGAACCACCGTCACGCCATCGCCGGATCCGTCGCCAGAGCCGTCTCCCGACCCGTCACCGGAACCATCTCCCGAACCGTCGCCAGACCCATCGCCAGGATCTGAATTGCCCAGCAGCGGCAGGATCTCGGCGGCGGCCGTCGAGTCCAGAATGGTGAAGTTCGATGCCGACAGTCGGCAAAGCTAACGCCCTGAAGGGTCGTGGTCTGATTGTTGGACGGAACCGCGAAAGACCACGCTGCCGCCCTGCTCGTAGATGTTCAGGGCATCGGCGTTGATCCAATCGACGAAGATCGTGTCGGACGCCGGATCGAAGTCGGTCACGACCTCGTCCTGACCCCAGGACCATGTCACCACGACGTCTGCCGTGTCGGCCGTAACGTTGGCCGTGCCGTTGCCACCGGAGCCACCGCCGTTTCCGCCGCCGGTGCCGCCGTCTCCTGGTGTCCCGAGACCCTCGTCGCCTGTGCGGCCGTCCTCGAAGACGGCGATCATGTCGTCGATTGCCGGAGCTCGTAGTCACCGAACTGCTCGATATATTGCAGGATCGAGGTACCGAACTCATCCGAGCTGACCGTGCCGGACTGCAGCAAGGTCACCGTCCGCGGGTGCGCCGCGCAGATGCGCCGCGGCTAGGATGCCGCTTAGCGTTATCGTGACATCGACTGCCTGACCGTTCTGGATGTATGTCCGGGTGGTTCCCAGGAAGTCGTCCAGACTTTGACCGTTGGCCGCGAGCCCGTCCTCGATGATCCCGAGGTTGTGACCGAAGGCGTCCTGGATCGCCAGCTCCGGACCTCAGCGGTCATGAAGGCTTCGAGCGATGTCGCGCCATTCTTGCCGGTCCAGCTGCCATCCCACGTATTCGTGGCGGCGCCGTTGCCGTAGTAGAAATCGTCATCGTAGTAGCCGAGGTCGATAAGCAAGGCCTCGCCAAATTGATAACCGACGAAACCGAACGTGTTCATCGAGCGGTAGGACATGGCGTCCCATTCGCTGTCGGAGAGCTGTGACCAGCTTGTGTATTGGGGGAAGAAATCTCCGACGCTACCGCCGGCCCATTGATCGAGTTGCCAATCCTGGATGATGCCGGCGTCGTAGCGCGGGCGATCCCAGCCGGACTCGAAGGCGCGCAGTGCGTCCCGAAAGTCCTCATATGTCCCGTTGGTCATTCCTATGTCTCCGAATTCTTCGTTGTCTCACCTATTCGCCGGAGCCCTGCATTGGCCGGCCTCGCCGACACAGCCAAGCTCATTTCACCTAACCCGGTTGCCTACCGGGCAACGAATTCTCGCGGGACGGCCCGAAGCCGCCGCCAAGGAAAAGGAAGACAGGAGGAACGACGGTTCACTCGCCCTTCGCGGGCGACGACCGATGACCATTTTCGGAGTGCGGATGGGAAGCGGCTTGCCCCCATCGGCCTGTCCATGCCCAGCTCTTTCACCGGCGCGTCAGTTCAACTCCGAACGAATGGAAAAAGGAAGATGGCCACCATCGACGTCGATGGTCATCGAATCTCCCGCGCGATTGTCGCGAATGGAAACGTCCCCACGATGACGATCGAACAATCGTCCAGTAAACATCTCGACTGTGTTACCAGCCAATCCCAACGTATCTCTCATGCTCCCACGCCCTTTTTGCTCTGGGCGTTCCCTTACTCTGATGAGGTATACGCGGGCGCATCTGGGCCTATCCCCAGATTTCTCAATGAAAATTCATTTGATATATCAATAAAAAATTAAGAATACCCGGGAAATTTTTCTTTTTTTGATAGTAATTTAGATTCTTGTGCTTTTGGTTAAGGCATGTTCATCATCGCCTGGCAGCGCCGGTACGGCACCCCGTTTCAATCAGCGACAACAACTTCACGGCGGCTCAAAAAAGACGCCCCTACGCATGCATATGCGCGGCTTTGGTTCGCGCCGCGAGATCACGCAGGGCTTGCAGCTCAGTCGCGGTCGGCGGCGGCGTTTTCTGCAAGATTTTCAGCGAACTCCGCCTGCCATCCGCACGTTTCCGAGATCTGGTCTCGGGTCGCGCCGGGGTGGATCGACGTCACCGTGAATACCTTGGTCTCGGGATGTGGCTTCCAGATCGCGAGGTCCGTGATCAGGGCCGTCGGCCCCTTCGTGGTCATCCCAAGTCTCTGACGATGATCGCCGCCGTCACCATGTCCGAAGCTCGTGTAGAAATCGATATTTTCAACCATACCGCGAGTCGACTGTTTCATCGTAATGAATACTTCTTGCGACGAAGAGGCAATTTCGGGCGCGCCGCCACCGCCGGGAAGCCGAACGGTTGGATTTTCGTAGTCGCCAATCACGGTCGTATTGATGTTGCCGAACCGGTCGAGCTGCGCGGCGCCAAGAAATCCGATCGTGATCCACCACCCTGAAGCCAATAGCGAAAACATCTCCGGTACCGGCACAGTGGTGAGTGCGGTTTCGCAAAGCTCACCGTCCCCAATCGACAGCGGCAGCACGTCGGGCGCTGTGCCGATGGTTCCGCTTTCATAGATCAAGGTGATGTCCGGCGCATGGGTCAGCCGCGCGACGTTGCAGCCGCCGACGGCGCGCCGAGATGCCGACGAAACAGACGTCATCGTTCTTCAGCATGCGTGACGCCGCGATGGTCATCATCTCATCGGGGTCCAATCCATCTCACTCATGCGACCGGTTCCTCAACGGTTTCCACGCGCGCTTCGAAGATCGTCTCGTCCCGATCCAGAACGTTTCCTTCATCCATGCCTGAAAGGCATCGCGGTCGGCCGAGACCTTGTCCCACTCGAGATAGGCCGCATTGTGCCGGTCGTAGTAACCATGGGCATAGGAAGGATATGCCCCGCCCGGAAACGACACAGACCGCGGCAAGCGTCCAGTGTGGGAGGATAACGGCGTTCGGATGCGCCGCGAGATCGTCGACGACTTCCTCGCCGTCACGACCGCCCGCTCCGCCGCCAAGACCGCCTCCTTCTGGATGCCGACGATACCCTCGATCAGTACGTTGCCCTTACGATCCGCCTTCTGCGCGTG
This sequence comes from Asparagopsis taxiformis, assembly GCA_030407315.1. NCBI lineage: Eukaryota > Rhodophyta > Florideophyceae > Bonnemaisoniales > Bonnemaisoniaceae > Asparagopsis > Asparagopsis taxiformis. The sequence continues at coordinate 17,449 of JALQPE010001187.1, read as the reverse complement.
GATGAAAGTAACGGAGGGCCGCACCGACGGCACAGCAGCCAATTCCTCACCCGTGAAGGGCAGTCACGGATTTGATGTTCGGATTGACCCCGCCAGCCCTGCCCCCTGTAGCCGCGGAAAACGGCGCAGGGCAGGCCCGCCGCCCCCGCCTCATAGGCGTTGGCCATGGCCGCGTGAGAATGCTCCACCGTTTCAATCGGCTTGGGCCAACCATTCTCGACCGCATCGCGAAGACGCCGCAGCAGGCCAACACCCGGGTTGCCCGCGTAGGAAAAGATCAGCTTGTCGACCAGTCCCATGCCGATCATCTGGTCATAGACCAAGTCCGGTGTCATGCGAACGAGGTCAGGTTTCCGATCCCCTGCCGGATCGCCTCATGGGCCGCCGCATGGGGAATCAGGTGGGTAAAGCCCTCGAAGGCGGCGAAATCGCCGGGCGAAGGTTCTCGGCCACCGCCTCCTTAAGCGGCTGGAACTTTGTCATATCAGCTTCACTGAATACCGTTCCGATGTCCGCATCGCGGCGATCTCGTCACTGCTTCTTCGGCGCCATCACGAAGTTGAATTCGATTTCCCAAAATGGATTTGCGACACCGAACTTCTCAGCACGTCCAGGATCATCGACGTGAACGAAATTGCCAAGCAGGCTTTCTTTCACGCCGAACACCGCGTCCGAATGAATATAAGGGTCATCGGGCACGAAAATGTGCGTGGTGATGTCCTCGTACCCTTCGGCGCTGGCGATGAAATGCAGATGGGCCGGCCGTTGCGGATGCCGGCCAAGCTGATCCAAGAGCAGGCCGACAGGGCCATCGTGCGGAATCGCGTAATGGCGAGGCTTCACACCACGGAACCAATATTTGCCCCCATCCTCGCTATGAAAGATCCCGCGCAGATTGAAGTCCGGCTGAATGCCTTTCTGCTGAACGTCGTAAATCCCTCGTCATTGGCCTGCCAGACATCCAGCTTGGCCCCATCGATGGCGTCGCCAGCGACATTGGTCACTGTGCCATGAACCCGAGCGGCTCGCCCTTGCCGTCCTGACAGATATCGTCACCGTTCTTCAAGACCGGCGAACCGCCGATATGGAACGGGCCGAGGACGGTCGTCTCCGTCGCGCCGTCCGGCCGCCGGTTGTTCACCGCGTCGACGAGCATCGACACGCCGAGCGCATCGGACAGCAGAATGAATTCCTGCCGCCAGTCGTCGCACATATGCCGGTGGCGGTCAGGAACTTGATCGCCTCGAACCATTCGCCTGGGTCGGTTCGATCTCCTTCACCGCCGCATGTAGATGGCGGGTGATCACTTCCATAACCTCTTTCAGCCGCTCATTCTTGGCTGCGGCATTCCGCCGGTGACGACCTCCGCGCTGTTCTCCTCGGTAAATAGCCTTTCTCATGGGCTGCAATCGCCGCTTCGCTCATGGTTCCGTTCTCCTCTCGTGTGAGATGTTTTTTTGCGGCCGGCCCGGTCACAAGACCTGACAGACCTCGTCGAATTCAAATCTTGGCCCGAGCTTGTACTCGGCGCTTTTGTCGGCATGACCTAGCGAGCACAGGATTGGATTTGAGTGAGTACCGCCGAAGAACTCCTTGTCGACACCGCCAATTGTGAATCCGGACATCGGTCCGCAGGCGAGGCCGTGCGCACGGGCCGCGATGATGAAATAGGCGCCTTGCAGGGGTTGAGTTGCGGAAGGCCGTCGCCTGCGCCGCGAACTCGTTGTCTTCGAAATCTTCTTATTCTCCGGCGCATGAGGATAGAGACGCGGCAGATGATCAAAGAACATCATGTCCTGCCCAATCACCGCGATCACCGGTGGCAGATTCGGCCCGCGCAAACGTTGCCGTCAAACAGGTAGGGAGTTTAGCCGCGCCTTCGCCTCTGGGGTCGTCAGAAAGGCGAACGGGCCGGGCAGCTATTCATCGATGTCGGCCCACGCTTCATCATGTCGTAGATCTGTCGGAGAATCTGCGGATCCACCGGCGTATCCAGAAAACCGATTCGCGTCCGCGCCTCTGTAAACAGCAGTGCGGCGGCCTCAGGGGTCAATAGTGAGCTCATGGCGAAGTCGTTCGCTCCTATCGGGTTATTTCGTGATCTGCGGGACCAGCACCACAGCGCCGTCACCAGGATCATGATAATGACGAAGGGGAATGCCCCCGCGAAGATCTCGCCCAACTTGACCTGCGTACTGCCAAGCGCTGCCTTGACGACATAGACCGTCAGGCCAAGGGCGGTGTGAGGAGCCCGATTCTCGACGGCGATGACGGTCACGATACCGAACCAGATGAGATCCGTATTGAACGCCGCCATCGCCGGCAGGATCAATGGCAGGGTGTCAGCATGATCGAACGCTGTCGAGCACCATGCCCATCACCAGAACGATCAGCAGGTAGACAATGACGAGCCCGTAGAAGCCCATGTCCGCGCCGGTGATCATTCCGACGGACCTCGTTGGGCAGGCCGGACAGGGCAATCATGCGGGTATACATGTTCGCCGCGATGATCAAGAAGAGGATCGAGACCGAGACGTGGCCGGTGTCGATCAGAAGTTTCCACAGTTTTTTGACGGCTGAGCATGCCCGGCGAGATTGCGCCTTGATGCAGACGATGATGAGGGCCAGGAAGGCCCCGACGGCGCCCGCCTCGACAGGCGTAAAGATGCCGCCATAGATGCCGCCGAGAACCGCCAGGATCAGGACAACGATCGGCAGCATCTTGATCGCGGCGGACCAGCGGTTTCGGTATGATCGGGCTTGCTGGCCAGGCCGGCGGCGCTTTGCTCGCGTCGGGCTTGTGCAGTCTGCCGGCGAAGTTCGGCATGTATTTCGAGATAAAGATGATCGCGACGCAGAAGGCTGCGGACAGAAGGATGCCGGGCGCGATGGCGGCGGTGAACAGCTTGCCGACCGACACTTCCGCGATGACACGAAGACGATCAGCAACAGGCTCGGCGGGATCAGCATGCCCAGGACGGAACTGCCAGCGACGATCCCGACGGAGAAAATTTCGGGGTGTAGCCGTGGTCGACCATCGGCGGCACCGAGACCTTCGTGAATACAACGGCGGAGGCGATGGAGACCCGTGTGATCGCCGCGAAGATCGCGTTGGCGACAACCGTGGCGACCCCCAGGCCACCGGCGATCTTACCCAGCAGCCATTGGCAGACGTCGAATGTATCCCTGCCATGTTGCCGATATGACGAGCATTCCCATCAAGACAAATAGCGGGATGACTCCAAACAGCTGGTTCTGGATGGCACCGCGGATGCGATCTTCAACAGGTGACCGCGCTTTCGAAGTCGTCGCGGATCATCCAGGCGCCGATGAAGGACAGAAGGATCAGGGCAACCCCAATCGGCATTCCGGCCAGGATGAGAAACAGCATGGCGCCGACCAACACCAGCCCAATGGTCAGTCCCTCCATCTCCGGGTTCAGAAAGACGAAACCGGCGACGACCAAAGGGCTAGTCCCAGGATCAGCGGCCAGCCTTTCCGTTGCCCCTGTCGGGCGTCGATGATGTCAGGTTCATCGACGATCGCCTTGCGGACATAGTCGATGGTTTGTGCAGGAACTCGCAGGCCGTCACAACGGCACACAGCGCCATGATGGCCCGGAACGGCCAGACCGGAACGATCAGTTCGGCCGGCTTGCCCGAAATACTCGCCGCTTCGAAGGTCTCAATGGCATCTGGGACCAGACCATAGGAGATCAGGGCCATGACACAGAAGCCGCAGAACTGGAACGCGGCGTTGTAGACGCTGCCGGCGACCGCGCCGGACCGCCATCAGCTTGTGAATGAAGGCGTCAGCCTGGGTCAGCTTCTTAAGCTGGAGTGTGTTGGGGAGCTGCAGGAAAACGATCGCAACGATCGAGTAGCCGACGAATTCCGGCACCCGGGGCAAGGGTTGATTGAAAGGTCCGCGCGGCGACATCGGCGCAAATGACGATCATCAATGTCGCGATCCACAAGGTTGCCGATCGCGTTCAACCCCATGCCGAATTGGGGTGAGCGGCGGGAAGAGCCCCCTGCCCGACCAAAGGTCGTTGCGGCTCCATGCCGACGGGATGTCCTTGCGGCCTCCCAGGGCGAAGAAGCTGCGCATCACGCGATCGCTTCCGGCGCACGGCCAAAATAGGCGTTTTCGATCAATTGGCGGATCTGTGCTTGATCGAAGGGTCGCGGGTTCCAATAAGGATTTGCGACCGCCAGCTCCGCCGCCCGGTCGATGCCATCTTTCGGCATGCCGAGTTCTGAAGCGAGGTCGGCGCCGACAAGGACGTTGCCAACCGATGTAGACCGCCGCCAGCGTCATCCGAACCAGTCGCGGCGGCCAACGGCGCCAGTAGGTCGGGAACCGCCGCCTCGTGAAGGCGATCGAATGCGGCAAGACCACCGAATGGGTTTCCGCGTGGGGCAGGTTGAAGGTGCCGCCTAGGGTGTGGCACAGCTTGTGATGCAGGGCCATGCCGACCGCGCCCAAGACCGCGCCGCACAACCAAGCCCCGTAGAGCAGGGTGGCGCGTGCGTCTGGGTCTCGAGGGTTGTCGACGACGGGCGGCAGCGCCTGCGCCACGGCCCTAACCCCCTCAGACGCCATTAGGGTCGTGATCGGATTCGGTTTGCGCATAGAGCCCTTCGGCCGCGTGGGCGACCGCGTTCAGGGCACTTGTGACGGATAGACCGAGGGGCAATCCATAGGTCGTCTCCGGGTAATAGATCACGGCTTCCGGCAGGATCTTCGGGTCTGAAAAGGTGGTCTTCTTGCCGGATGCCGTTTCACCCAGAACCGGCGTCACCTCGGAACCGGCATAAGTCGTCGGAATGACGACCTGCGGCGCGTCGGTGCGCCATGCCAGGGCTTTCCCGAGCCCCGTTGTCGACCCTCCTCCAATCGCAATAGTGCAATCCGCATCCAACGCGCGGAATTCATGCAGGCAGGCCTCTGTCACGTCGACCGGCGTATGCATCGTCGCCTTCGAATAGACGCCACCGCGAGGTCCCCAATCGACCCGGCAAGGGCGCCCGCCATATCGACCTGTGCGGGGGTCGACAGGACGAGCGCGCGAGAGCAGCGAGCTCGAGCACGATCTCAGCCGTTCGACTGATCGATCCCGCCCCGAACACGATCCGGGCGGGATGGATGGTCAGGTCAAACTGATCCTGCATGGTCCGTCCCCTTGCCGATTTGGCCTTATGGAAGCGGTCCGGCGCCCTAGGCGCCGACCGTCTCCATGGCGTCTCGGCGATTTGGCCAACGCGCTGGAACCATCGATTGACGTGCAGGCTTTCATACAGCCCCGCGCGATTGAACGGCTCGTCCCGCCATCATACGGTCGACCTCGCCCCGTGAGCGCAATCGACAACCACGACACTGCCGATCATGGCGCGTCCCGGTCTCATCGACAAGCGGCCCGGACGCGACGATGTCCAAGGGACACCATCGAGATACGCGCGATGTTCGTCGATCAAAGCCTCGCGTATCGGGCTGTGCGGCTTATCCACACCATGGATCACATACAGCATTCGGCAGGCACTCCACTTTCGGTCGTCGACATAAACGTCGCCCGTCGGGCCGACACAAACGCTGCGGCCAAGAAGGGTCGGCTTGCGAGTGCCGCGCCACCGAATCCGTGGCGCGGCAACAGAAAGGAGCCTAAGACGCCTAGCGCCCAATCGCGCAGCGGTTGGCGCCGGCGGCCTTCATCTTGGTGAGATAGACCGTCATGACTTCCTTGGCGGGCAGTCCCTTCTTCGCGTTTGAGGCGATCCAGTCGCCGGCGACATTGGGGATCTTGTTCGCCCATTCCCGGCGCGCATCCTCCGGGAGCTGATTGATGGTCGCCCCCTTCTGTTTCATGATGCCTTCGAACTTGGTCGCCAGCCCCATCAGCATGCCGCCATGATGGTGCTGTATTCCTGCCCGACCTTGGCGAGCACCTTTTCAGCTCGGGCGCAGCCGGTCGTATTTACGCTTGTTGATGGCAGGCCGCCGGTCGATTGGCAGCCGAGACTGACCCGGTTGATATATGGCGCGACCTCATAAAGCTTGAACGGGAAGGTCCCCGTGTTGGAGATCACGGCGCCGTCCACAACGCCCGTCTTGATCAGGTTGTAGAGCCCGGTAGCCCCTGATTGACGCCGACGGCGCCGGTACCCTTCAGCCAGTTGGCAACGGACCCGGCGCGGCGAATTTCTTGCCCTGAGATCGGCCACGCTGTTGATCGGCTTCTTTGAAATCACGTGGTAGGTCTCGATGCCGCTGGCGCCGAGGAAGACCTGTTTCTGCTTCGTCCAAGCGCCGCTCATCGCCGCCATCTCGGCATGCATTTGATTGATGGTCTTTCAACGTACTCGGCATGTCGTCACTGACGAATGGCGCGTAGTAGGTCACATTCTGGAGCGGCATTTTGGATTCTTCCCAAAGGGTGCCAACCCAACCCATGTCGGTCAGGCCCTGCTCCACCGCCTCCAAGTCTTGTCGTATTTGTAGAGGGCGCCGCGTAGGATCAGTCCATTTCACGCGGACATCCGAACCCATCGCCGCCAGCCGCTTGTTGGTTTCCGGAACCACGAATTTCTGCAACGTGCCAACCCACGGAACGGCGGTCGGATGGCTGGATGCGATGGTCAGACGAACGGTGGTTCGCACCGCGCGCGATGTTCGGCGCCACGACCATGCCGGCGCCAGCCGCACCGATAAGATGAAGGGCCTTCGGCGTGTAAGTCCGGGCATGTTTGCCTCCCTAGATGACGATTGACCTTGTTCTCATGGCATCTTCAGGCCGGCCTTGCGTTTCATCAAATATTAAGAATCGAATTTCGATATCGAAATGATATGATTAATATTATCAAACCCGGAGCGTGTCATGCAGCTGGACCCGAAACATCTTCTCATCCTCGCCGAAATCCATGATTGCGGCGGCTTCAGCGAGGCGGCATGAGCCTCAACACAAGCCAGCCCAGCCTGTCGCGCGTCATCAAGAATATGGAAGAGCGGATCGGCGAGCCGTTGTTTGCCCGGACGCGAAAGCCGCTTCGGCTGACGCCGATCGGGAGCGGCTTGCCGATCAGGGCAGAGCGATCCGAACGGCGACGAACCGGGCGTCGGAAAGCGTCGCGTTGATCAGAAGTGGGGAGAAGGGGAACTCAGGATCGGCGGCACACCGTTTTTCTTGGAAGGCTTCATCTCTGGCCTGATCGCCGAGTTCAGCGTTTACCAAACGTCACGATCCATCTGACCCATGCCTATACGGACGAACTCATCGCCCAGCTTCTCGGTGGCCGATTGGATATCGCGCTCTGCCCTGTTTCCTCTCTCAATCCGAATGGGACCTTCAATTCACCCCGCTGATCAGGGGCATAACGTCGTCGCCTGCCGGGTTGGACATCCGTTACGGGCAAAGCGGAACCTTACGGCAAAGGATCTTGTCGATTATCCTGGGTGCGCCCCCGGCGCGCAGTCCCTTGAACGCCGATCTGAAGGATACCTTGGCGTCGATCGCGACAATCGGATCAATGTCGTTGCCTATGGCGGCGGCCTGGGCAGTGTCGTGAATTACCTGATTCACTCCGACTGCCTGACCGTCCTGCCGCATACGGTGGTCTTCGCCCTGGGCCGGAAAGGAAGCCTTGCTGCGCTGCCGCTCCGCCTTGAACACCAACGCAGAAGTCTGGGCATCCTGACCCCACGGGCAAACGTCGTACCCGCACTCGTCGAAAGCATGTCGCAACATCTATCTACACAGATCGCCTCACTTCTGGAGGAAATTCCGGCATCACGAAATGTCGATCATGCAGGCAGAGAACCAAAGCGCCGCACGTGAAGAAGTGTTGGCGTAGGGGAGCGGAATAGCCGGCGAACTCTCAATCGCCTGGATCAGATCGCCAGATAGGTGTGGCGCAGCTCTTCGTCGTTCAGCACCTCTGCCGCGGAACCGTCGAAGACAACAAGCCCTGTGTCGAGAATCACGGCGCGATCGGCGATCTGCAAGGCGGCGATCGCATTCTGCTCGACGATCACCGTGGTGATGCCAAGCTCTTTGACCTCGAACAGGATCTTCTCGATTTCGCGCACGATTGTCGGCGCCAAGCCTTCGTAAGGCTCGTCTAGCAGAAGCATTTGATGTCCCGGGCCAGGGCCCGTGCGACCGCGAGCATTTGCTGCTCACCACCCGACAGGGTGATCCCTCCTGCTTGCGCCGTTCGGCCAATCGCGGGAATGGCCGTAGATGCGATCCAGATCCCAGCCGAGGGGTTTCTTCGACCTGAGCCAGCAATAGATTCTCTTCGACGGTCAACCCGCCGATGATGCGGCGGTCTTCGGGAACCAACTGAATCCCCGCCTTCGCGGCCTGATAGGCCTTCATCTTGTGAACCGGCTCGCCCTTCAGCCAGATCTCGCCGCCCGAAGGGCCGGCGTATCGACCCGGGCGATGGATCGCAAGGTCGATGTCTTCCGCGCCATTGCGACCCAGGAGCGCCACGATTTCCTTTTCGTTGACGTCGAACGAAACGCCCTGAACGACATAGGATTCGCCGTAGTAGGAATGGATATCCTGGACGGAGAAATAGGCGTCGGCGCCGGTCGCAGACGTCGGCTCCGCGTGCTGAACTTCAGATGCTTCCATGGATTTCGGTGTCATCACGTTCATTGGTGGGCGCCCCCAGGATAGGCTTCCTGGACTTTCGGGTTTCCGCGGATCTCCTCGGGCTTGCCCTCGGCGATAACGGCCCCCTGGGCCATGACGCTTATCTTGTCGGCAAGCGAGAATACCACATGCATGTCATGTTCGATGACAACCTTCGTGATGCCGCGTTCGCCAATCTTCTTAAGTAGATCGATCGTGTTGTTGGTATCCGCGCGGGACATGCCGGCGGTGGGCTCGTCAAGCAGCAGAAGCTTGGGGTCCTGAACCAGGCACATCGTCAATTCCAGCCGGCGTTTGTCGCACGCGACAGCTGCCGGCCATGAACGTGTCGCTTCTCTTCCAGGCCGACTTCTTCCAGCAACGCTTCCCGCCTTGTCGCGAATGTCGCTCTGACCTTCGAGACGCCGCGCCAGGTTCATGCGAAACGACCCGTCCCGTTTGGCAAACGCCGGGATCATGACATTCTCCAGGATACTCAGATCCTCGAAGATTCGGGCGTTTGGAAAACCCGGGCAACCCCCGCATGATTGATCTCATGCGGCTTGATGCCCAGAAGCGACCGGCGGCAAAGCTGACCAGACCCTGTTCCGGCCTTAGCCGGCCAACGAAGCAGTTGAGAAGGGTCGATTTCCCGGCGCCATTCGGGCCGATGATGGCGTGGACGGAGCTTTCCTCGACATTCAAGGTGACTTGATCGAGCGCCGCCAGACCGCCGAAGGTGATGCCCAATCCTTGGACTTCGAGCAATGGACATCGCCGCCCCCTAGTTTGCCGTCTGCGCGGCCGGCGCATCCGGTTCGGCATCTGCGCCTTTGCGGCGACGACGGCGTTTCTTTCGCTGGGCGGGCCTTTCCGATGATGCGGCGGAAGCCTTCCATCAATCCACCGGGCAGGAAGATGACGATAATCACGACAGGATGCCCAGGGTCAGGTGCCAGCCGTCGCCGACGAACAAGCCGGAGACGGTCACGAAGAATTCGCTGACACCGTCCGGCAGAAAATCGAAGATGCCCTTGAGGACGTTGTCGTTGATCGCCGAGAAGATGTTCTCGGCATACTTGATCAACCCGGCGCCGAGGACTGGTCCGATCAAGTGCCAGCGCCGCCGAGGATCGTCATCAGCACCACCTCGACCGAGGCCGTCCACTGCATGCGCTCAGCGCCGGCGAGCGGATCGGTCACCGCCAGCAAGCCCCCGCCAATCCGGCGTACATGCCGGAAATGACAAATGCGGTCAGCATGTAGGGGCGGGTGTTGAAGCCGGTATAGGCCATGCGGTTCTGGTTCGATTTGACCGCTTTCAGCATCATACCGAAGGGAGAGCGGAAGATTCGGATCGATATGAAGAAACCGATGATCAACAGGGCCGCGCAGAAATAGAAACCCTCGAAACCGCTCATCTTCAACCCGAAGAGGTTGGTCACCGGGACCCCGGTTTCCTGTATCCCGAACCAGCCATCGAGGAGGCGAATATCATAGTTGATCAAGTCGATCGGCTTGTCGCCGTTGCGCATCGCCTCCGTTGCCAGGGCTTTGCACCTGAAGAACCGGTTTCGCCATTGGTGATGGGCGTCAGGACCGAATAGGCAGGGCGTAAGACATCTGCGCGAAGGCCAATGTCAGGATCGAGAAGTAGATACCGGTCCGCCGCAGGCTGAACCACCCGATGAACAGCGCGAAGAGGCCTGAAATCACCACGGCGAAGGCGATCGCCGGCAACACGTTCATTGTCAGCAGCTTGAACGACCACACCGCTGCATAGGAACCCGCGCCCAAAAAGGCTGCGTGACCGAAGGATAGGTAGCCGGTCAGGCCGAACAGAATGTTGAAGCCAATCGCGAACAAGCCAAAGATCGCGAACTTCTGCAACAGATCGGGATAGCCGGCGCCGATGGGGGCCAGCCACACGGGCATGGTGAGGACGGCCAGGCGAAGACGCCAAAGAGGAGCCAGTCTTTTTTGATCAGATTTCCGTTCATCGCCTAATCCTCCATCACGCCTTGCGGCCCATGAGCCCTCGTGGCAGGACGAGGAGAACGATGACGGCGACAAGGTAGATAATGATCTGATCGAGCCCCTGCAGATATTGCCTGAGCCCGTCGAGCGACGAGAGCCAGGCGGCGAATGACTGGCGATGCCCAGCAGGAAGCCGGCGACGACGGCGCCCGGTAAGGAGCCCATTCCGCCGACGACAACCACGACGAAGGACAGCACAGCCAGTCCATGCCCATGTGATAGTCGGCCTTGAAGATCGGCACGGCCATCAACCCGGCCAGGCGGCGACAATGGCGGCCAGCCCGAAGACGATGGTGAAACGCTTCTGGATGTTGATGCAAAGCAGGCCGACGGTTTCTCGATCCATCATGCCGGCCCTAACGACCATCCCCCAGGTGGTAAATCGAAAGGAAGGCGAAGACAGCGGAGATGATAAACAGCGAAAACATCAAATAGACGAGCCGCCACCATGGATAGACGAGCGCACTACCGAGGCCGAGCCAGTCGCCGACGGGCGCGGTCCCACTCAACGCGGCGGGCGCGTCGACGTCAGCGGGTTAGCGCCGAACACCGCCTTGATGATCTCCTGAAACACGATGGCCATGCCGAAGGTCACGAGAATCTGTTCGGCGTGCGGACGTTTATAGAAATGCCGGATCAGGCCCCGTTCGAGCAATATCCCGATCAGGGCCATGACGGGTATTGCGAATAAAATCGATAAAGGGATAGCCAGATCGATGATCGCCGACCCGGTATCGCCCCACCACAATTCCAGGTAGGGCACTTTCTTGGTCACCGGAAAACCAAGGTTGCTGTTGACCTTGGTGACCTGCGCGAGGGTCAGCAATTTCTGGAAAGTCACCGCGCAAAAGGCGCCGAGCATGAACAGGGCGCCGTGCGCGAAATTGACGACACCCAATGTTCCGAAGATCAGGGTCAGGCCGAGCGCGATGAGCGCGTAGGCCCCACCTTTGTCGACCCGTTGAGCATTGAAGAAACAATGCGTCCATAGGTCAGCTTCCCCGGTTCCTCCCCCGGCGTTTCTATCGGACCGCCCACCGAGAAACGTGGTGTAACTGATCGAAAATGGGGCCGGCCGCCGCGGCGGCAGCCGGCCCCCATCGAAATCAGGCCTTCTTACACGGGCCGAGATTGCCACCGAAGATCTTCGGATCATACTCGACCTGCGAACGCGGCACTTCCTGGACGACCTTAAGAAGTCGAACTGGGACGTTGGCTTCGGATTACCGCGCACGACCAGCACTTTCTTGAAGCACTGATGGTCGGCCGCACGGTATTCGGTCGGGCCATTGCCCATGCGTCGAACTTGAAGCCTTCAAGCTGCGAGATCACCTGGCACGGATAGAAGGTGCCGGCCATCTCGACCGCATTCGCATACAGCAACGTCTGCACGTAGCAGGTGTGCGCCGCCTGCGACGGCGGGAAGCCGTATTTCTTGCCGAAGGATTTCACGAACGCCTGCGAGCCCGCGTCCTGCAACGACCAGTTCCAGTTCGTCGTGCCCAGGATGTTCCTGATGTATTTGCCAGCACCTGCGCCATCAGACGCGAGAAGAGCGGCACAACGATCTCGAAGTTCTTGCCGTTGACCTGCTTATCCCGCAAACCGAACTGAACCGCCTGGTCAAGGAGTGACCATATCCTTGCCGTAATGGTTCAGGATCAGCACGTCGGCGCCGGAGTTCAGAACCGGCGTGATGTACTGGGAAAAGTCGCCGGCGCCGAGCGCGTACGCACCGCCTTGACCGTTTTCCATCCCAGACCTTCGGTCGTGTTCTTGATCGACTCCTCCTGGGTCCAGCCCCAGGTGTAGTCCGCCGTGAGGTGATAGGCGCGGCGCTCCTTGCCCATCTCGGCCGCAAGCACCGGACCCAACGCGGCGCCGGACATGTAGGCGTTGAAGAAGTGGCGGAACCCGTAGCGTCGTTTGTCTTACCCGTCGTGTCGTTCGAATGGGTCGCCCGTTCATGAAGATGATGCCCATCTCCTGAGCCAGCGACTGCGAGCAATCGCGACACCGGAGGACGAGCCACCCGAGAACAGACCACACCGTCTTTTTCGATCATGCGCTTGGCGGACGCGCGCGCAGCGTCCGACTTCGTCTGGGTATCGCCGGTCACATACTCGACTTCTTACCCAGCAGCCATTACCTTTGAGGGCCTTTGGCTTCATGGTCGTCAGCATGCCGCCATCGCCTTCGCCGTTGATGTGCTCAACAGCCAGTTGATAGGCACGCAATTCATCCGCGCCTTCGTCGGCATAGGGGCCGGTCTGGGGCACGTTGAACCCAAGCTTCACCGACTTGGCATTTCCGGGATATTCCGGAAATCTTGAGCCCAAGCGTCCTTCGTAAGAACATCGGTGTGGAGAGCGCGACCGATGCGACCGCACCGCCCTTCAGGATATCGCGGCGGCTGACGCCGTCTTTCTGCTTCGTCATAGGCTGCTAGCCTCCCATTTGAATATTTTTCCCGCCGGATCGGCCCACCGGATCAGAACGCACATCAACCCCGCGACCCTTGGCGAACTTATTTGTAATATCAATGACAACCTATGCATAACATATTGAAATTCAGTGATAATTTTGTAAATTTATAGTCGTAAATTGAGTTACTCGTGTCAATAATCAACAGCGAAATGGACGTCGTCCATGCCCAATGCCCCAGTCGGATTCCGTATCCGTTCGGAACGCAAGACCCTCGGCATGACCCAGGCCGCCTGGCCGAGAAAGCGGTATTTCAGCGTCTTACCTAAATCTAATCGAAGCCAACAAACGGGCGATCGGGGGTGGCGCTTCTCAGCCGGATCGCGGCACTGCTCGGCGTCGAAACCGATTCCTTAACGGGCCGTGCGGAGCGCCGGGCTGATTGCGGAACTGGACGAGGTGGCGGCGGAACCGGTGACCAGGCGGTTCCGGCTGACCCGCGAAGACGCCAGCGATCTGGTCGGACGGCATCCGGAATGGGCCAGAACCGTCCTGGCACTTCATCGGGCGTTGCGCGATCAGGCGGAAGTTGCAGCAGCACTTTCCGACCGTCTCAACCAGGACCCCTTTCTCGGCGATGCTGTCATCAGATCCTCACCCACATAACCGCCATCAGATCATCGTCGGAGATCCTGGACGACGTACGGATATGGCGCCGACCCAGCGCCAGCGGTTCCACCACATCATTTCGGAGGAAAGCGCCGATTGTCGGATGCGGCACAAGCGTTCGCGGGGGTCTTCGACAAAGCGCGTGCCGAAACCCATGCCATCACCCCGGCGGACGAGGTCGACGATTTTCGATCGAGCATGGCAACTGGTTTCCGACCCTTGAAGCGACCGCCGAGAACCTTCGGGAGAGCATGCAACATTATGGCGGCACGGATGAAGGGTCGTTGCGCGACTTCTTGCGGGTTTAAGCACGACGTCTCAATCTCAGCATTTCGACAGCGGATCCGATCACCGGGCATTTTCGAAACCAGATGGCGTTCGATCCGGAGCAGCTACGGCTGACCTTCAGACCAATGCGCATCCTCCACTCGCCGCTTTCAGATGGCGAGACTTATCGCCGAGATAGAGGTGGCCGGATCAGATCGCCGCATTGCTGGACGATCCACGGTTGACCAGCGACGCGGCCCGGGAAAGGGCACGCCGGGTCCTCGCTTCCTACGTCGCGGGAGCCGTAATCTGTCCCTATGACGAATTCTCCGCGACGGCGACCGACTGCCGTTACGACATCGAGATTCTGCGCCAACAGTCGGCGCGAGCCATGAACAGATCTGCCACCGCTGGTAACCCTTCGGAAGCCGGGACACGAAGGGCTGTCCTTCGCATTCCTGCGTTCCGATCCGGCCGGCCACGTGACGAAGCGCTTCCCCCTTCCCCGCCTGCCGTTGCCCCGCCATGGTCATGCCTGCCCTCTATGGGCAGTCTTCACGGCATTTCAGACACCCGACCGCGTTGTGCGTCAGCTCGTCGAGTTCCGGATGGCGCCCGTTATCTTATGGTCGCCCGGTCCATCACCAAGCGGCCCGCGCATTTTTCGGACCTACCCTTCCTTCATTCGGTCATGCTGGTCTGCGACATCCTGCAAGCGGATCAGGACGGTCTACGCTGATGGCCTGGACCTGTCGTCCGCCCAGCCGGTGACGGCGTTGGGCCAAGCTGCCGCATGTGCCCGCGCGACAATTGCCGGTTTCGGGGCGAACCGGCGATGGTCGAACGTGCCGCCCTTGCCGCGCAATAGTCCCGCCATCCGTTTGCGAGCGGGGCAATCCCTGTTACAAGGGAAAGCGGCAAGCTCGCATCGAAGAGGACGGGCGGTCGAACATATCGGTTTTTGGGAGGACCCTTGCGTGTCGAAACGCGTGCTGATCGCGGAAGACGAGCCACACATCGTCGAGTCCTTGAGTTTCCTTCTGGAGCAAGCGGGCTGCGAGGTCTCGGCGGTATTCGACGGTGACCAGGCCGTCGAGCGCCTGCGCGCACCCCCTCGACCGGATGTCGTGATCCTGGACGTGATGATCCCAAAGCGGAACGGGTTCGAGGTCCTTAGTGGCTCAAAACGATCCCGGCCTGAAGGACATTCCGGTATGGTCCTGACCGCCAAAGGACAGGATCAGGACCGGCGCACCGCCGAAGGGCTTGGCGTCGACGCCTTTAGTGACCAAGCCTTTTTTCCAACCGCGAGATCGTCAGCCGGATACAACGGCTGATCGACGCCTGAATGGAACGGGCGGCATGGCGACATCCCGAACATCGCGACCTCGCCGCCCTCCTGCCGATCGCCGGCGCTTTCTTATTCATGTCGCCTCTGATCCTCGCCTTCAATTCCATCCGGCTGGTCTTCGGACTTCCGGTGATCGCGCTTTACATCTTCGGCGTTTGGCTCCTGCTCATCCTGGGCGCCGCGCTCCTGGCTCGGCATCTCTCCGAAGAGGAGACCGTGTTGCCGCGCTCGGACGCGCCGGCTGATCGAGACTGATGCTCTCGACCACTTCGTGCTGGCGACCGCGCTGGTCTATGTAGCGCTTCTATTTGTCATCGCCTTTTACAGCGACCGCCGGGCTCGCCGCGGTAATCAGAGCCTGATCCGCTCGCCGCTCGTCTACACGCTGTCGATCTCCGTCTATTGCACGTCCTGGACATTCTATGGCGCGGTCGGATCGGCCGCGCGTAACGGTTTCGAGTTCGCCACCATCTATCTCGCCCGACCCTGGTCTTCATCGGCTGGTTGTTCCTGCTCCGCAAACTCGTGCGGATCGGCAGGACGCACCGCATCACGTCGATCGCCGATCTGATCTCCTCGCGCTACGGGAAAAGCACGTCACTGGGCATCCTGGTGACGATCATCGCGGTCGCGAGTACGACGCCCTATATCGCGCTTCAGCTTAAGGCCGTCACGACGAGCTTTGTCGTCGTCAGCAGCCCGAACGGACCATTGCCGAACGAGCCCGTCGCCTACGATACGGCCTTCTGGGTCGCCGCCGCGATGCGGTGTTTACGATATTGTTTCGGTACCCGCAACATCGACGCCAACGAACGAAACCACGGGGTTGTCGCCGCGATCGCGTTCGAGGCACGGTCAAACTGTTCGCGATCACCGCGGTCGGCCTGTTCGTCATCTTTCCCGTCGGCGACGGGCTGGGCGATCTGTTCTCCCGGCCGACGACCCAGGCGCTTCTGCAGAAGGAGGACGCGTTCGGTACGCGCTGGATCGCGCTGACTTCCTCGGCCGCCGCGCGATTATCTCATGCCGCCCGACAGTTCCAGGTCACCCGTCGTCGAAAATTCCGACGAGCGGCATCTGCGCACGGCGTCATGGTGTTCCCCCTCTAACCTGTTCTAATGTGTCTGTTTCGTACTGCCATCGCCGTCGCCGGCCTCGCGTGGCTACCCGCCAGCAACAATCCGGACATGTTCGTCCTGACCCTGCCGATTTCCCGCGGCCAGGATGAATTGCGCTGCTCGCCTTCATCGGCGGCTTCTCGTCGGCGACGTCGATGGTCATCGTCCGCGACCATCGCATTGTCGATCATGGTCTCGAACCACATCATCATGCCCATCGCGCTGATGCTGCCCCGCGAGCGCAAGAGCGAGAGCGCGGACGTCAAACGGCTGCTGCTGACACCGCCCGTATCAGCATCGGCCGCCGTCTTGCTCCTCGGTTCCTCTATTTCCGCCTGACCAAATCGGATGCCCTCGCCTCCATCGGCCTGATCGCTTTCACCGGCGTCGCGCAGTTCATTCCGTCGATCATCGGCGGGCTGTTCTGGCGCCAGGCGACGGGACGAGGCGCGATCGCCGGCTGAGCGCCGCTTCCTGATCTGGATCTACTGTCTGTTCATGCCGAGCTTCGCGACGCGGCGTCTTGCGGATATCCTCGCGAATGGGCCTTGGGGATCGAATGGCTGCGGCCGCAGGCCTTGTTCGGACTGACCGGCATGGACCCGCTGGTGCACGCCCTGTTCTGGAGTCTGTCGATCAACCTCATCCTCTACATCGTCGTGTCGATCTGGAAAGAGGCTCGGCCGCTCGAAGCGTCTGCAATGTGCGCTCTTCGTCGATGTTTTCCGGCACTCGACCGAGGGCGCGGCACATAGCCTGCCGAGGTCGGCGACGACCGACGAGCTCTATGCACTCGCCCTGCGGATTCTCGGCCGGGACGCCGCGGTCAAACTGTTCCGGGACTTTGCCGACAAACAGGGGCAAACGGACGGCGCGCCACCGGGCGGACGCGACTTCATCGCCCATTTGGAACGGGAGCTGGCGGGCAGCATCGGCGCCGCCACGGCC
>JALQPE010001186.1:0-15610 GCA_030407315.1 Asparagopsis taxiformis | reverse complement strand
GGTATACATGAAAGCCTGGGAAAAAGTATAACAATGAGAAGAATACTAATCCTAAAGCAACTGCTCCCGCCTACAATTATCGTATGCAAAACCTTGGCAGATATTCTAACGGGAGATATCATTATACACTGTCACTCTTATCGGGCGGATGAGATTCTCATGTTGATGAATGTGTGCAAGGACTTTGGTATCAAAAAAACTCTGTTTTCAGCACGTAAATGAAGGTTTTAAAGTGGCTCCTGAGCTAGCTGTGAATTTGGGGCAGGTGCTTCTGTATTTGCCGATTGGTGGGCTTACAAATTTGAGGTGTACTACTCAACGGCATATAACGCATCTATTTTAACCAAAAACGGAAGTAGTAGTTACTTCAATCAATTCAGATTCTGGAGAATTGATCCGTCACTTGTTCACGAAGCTGGTAAACACAGCGCTATGGTGATTTAACGGATAATGAAGCCTTGTCTTTGATTACAATCAATCCAGCAAAGCAATTGGGAGTAGCAGATCGCATTGGTTCTTTGGAAGTAGGAAAGGACGGTGATGTGGCCATTTTTAAAGGGCATCCACTTTCTGTCTACGCCATCCTCAGATGACCATCGTGGACGGTCTTGTTCGGTTTGATGTCAACTCAGATCCTGCTGATATGCGGATTGATGTTAATCCAGAAGAAGACATCCCTGCTTTCTATTTGGAGAAAGAGGAGTATGACAACTGTATGGAAGGGGTGTTCGAGCAGCTATTCCAAGGTCAGTAATCACTTCCTCAATCTCTTACTAAAAAAGTAACAATAATGAAATTCACTATAAAAATCTTTGCTATCCTGCTCCTATGTTTTGGGACTATGGGCACCTATGGCAGCAAATTAGCAAACCCGTACGCGGGACTTTTGCTTTGACCAATGCCACCATCGAGACGATCACAAATGGAACGGTAAAAGGCACCCTACTTATTGAAAACGGGAATATCTCTGCTATCGGCCCCAATGTGGCTATACCACCGGATGCTGAAGTAGTAGATTGTTCGGGCTTGTTTATCTATCCAGGTCTGATTGACGGCGGCACACAGTTGGGGCTAGTTGAGGTGAGCTCAGTTTCTTTGACAGCAGATGCCAATGAAATCGGAGATATTAAGCCTCAAATGCAAGCGCTGACCGCCGTAAACCCAAATGCTACGGCAATTCCTGTAACAAGGGTAGAAGGCGTGACAACAACTTTAGTTGCTCCTACCGGAGGTACGATTCCAGGAACTGCAGCTTTGATTAATTTGGTGGGATATACTCCACAGCAAATGTATGCTGGCTTTAAAGGAGTTGTGATGAACTATCCAAGTTCAGGTAGACGAGGCCGCCGTGATCGCCGGAGTGATGAAGATCGCAAAAACAGGAGGAAAAGCAGCTCAAAAAGCTAATGGACCTCTGGGACAATTTGTCGTTGTATCATAAGTTGGATTCAGCGGCTAAAGCCACTGGTGGAGCTTCTTTGGATTATAATCCTGAAATGGAAGCGATGTTGCCGGTAATTAGAGGAGAAATGCCTATCCTGCTTGAAGTAAATCAAGCAAAAGCTATTGAGTCAGCCATTAAATGGGTGACTGAAAAAAAGGTTAAAGCAATATTTACTGGCGTGGCAGAAGGTTGGCGTGTGGCGGATAAAATTGCTGCTGCCAATATTCCCGTGATTACAGGCCCAATGCTAAGTATGCCAACTCGTACTTCTGATCGTTACGACACACCTTATGCCAATGCAGGGAAAATGCATAAAGCAGGGGTGAAAGTGGCTATCCGATCCAACGATACGGAGAACGTACGTAATTTGCCTTATAACGCCGGTTTGCTGCTGCTTATGGAATGGGGAAAGAAGAGGCCTTAAAAGCAGTTACAATTGTTCCTGCTGAAATTTTTGGTGTAGCAGATCGATTGGGTTCTTTAGAGAAAGGGAAAAGTGCGACACTTTTTGTGACAGATGGAGATCCATTTGAAACCAAGACTGATGTGAAGCATGTATTCATCGATGGATGGAATGTGCCGCTGGATAGTCGACATATCCGCTATACAATGAGTTCTTGAAAAGATCTCCCGGCTTAGAAAAGTAAGAAGTAGACTTAACGCTATTGAATTAAAAAGGTAGACGCTAGGCCTTACAAGGATAAATAGAATGAAAAGCATGACTCAATAAGGAGTTGTGCTTTTCTTTTTATATCAAGCCTTCCTTGACTAGATTGTGTAAGTGAATCATTCCCAAATAAGTGCCTTCCTCCACCACAATCAGTTGAGTAATACTATGCTTTCGCAAAATATCCAATGCATTTACCGCCAGTGCATCTTTTGAGATAGTTTTAGGATTTGGACTCATGAGATCTGCTGCCCTTAGGTTTTTCAAATCGGGAACATTTTCCAGCATGCGTCTCAGGTCGCCATCTGTTACAATACCTTGCACTTGGTTTTTATCATCCACCACTGCCGTAGCCCCCAAACATTTTGAGGTCATTTCCAGAATGGTTCGTTGCAGATATCCGTTGATTTAACTGCAGGCTGCTCATTCTTTGGGTAGATATCGGAGACTCTTAAATAGAGTTGTTTTCCTAATGAGCCGCCAGGATGAAACTGAGCGAAGTCTTTTGGCGTAAAACCCCGTAGAGCCAGAAGCGCAGTGGCCAAGGCATCACCCATAGCTAGTTGAGCAGTCGTGCTGGTTGTGGGAGCTAAGTTGTTCGGATCGGCTTCTTTGACGATGGGGGTGTGAAGTATGTAATTGGCTTGCTGTCCGAGGTAAGATTCGGGTTTTGTGACCATGCCGATTATTGGATTGCCGAGATTTCGAACCAAAGGAACGAGCACCTTGATTTCAGCCGTTTCTCCACTTTTGGAAAGACACAACACAATATCATAGGGTCGGACCATTCCTAAATCACCGTGAATGGCATCAGCTGCATGCATGAATAAGGAAGGGGTCCCTGTGGAATTGAGGGTTGCAACGATCTTCTGAGCGATTAGCGCACTTTTGCCAATTCCAGTGACTACAAGCCGACCTGGAGAGGAAAAAATAGCATTCACGCAGTCCACAAAATCCTGATCAATACTTTGATAGAGTGCCTGTAGACATTGGGCCTCAATTTCCAGTGTTTCTCGGGCAGTTTTAACAATTAGGGCATCTGAATTCACAATGTTTTTTTGTATTTTTGGAGGCTTTTTGAAAAAAGCCTGTTGGACTATATTTTTTTTTGCATCAGAACATACCCAATTAGACAATCAGGAAGAGTTCGATTAAAAAGAGCTTTTCTGATAATATGTGTGAAATAATGGACCAAGATAGGAATAGTAGACAGGTTAAAAAACTTTGTTTAGCCAAACTTGCGATCACCTTTCTCGACGATGAACAGCGGGGTTATGTGCCAGTATTCATGCTAAAAAAAAGAAGTCGAAGGTTCTTTTTGTCAGGTGTTTTTAATAAATTTAAGGAGTCCAAACTCATCGTCCCTAACTTAAATTTTGGCATTTCACCAGTTTGCCAAATATTATCGAATCAGCTTCGCCTTCCGACATTTCATTCTCCGATCAGGTCAAAAGCAACCGCTTTTGTTGGGGTTGTACGGAATTGACTAAGCAAAAACTAAATGTTCAAATGTTAACCATGACAGCGACGAAAGAAAGTTTGCATGACGCACTAAGCCAGTATTTTGGGTTCGACAAGTTCAAAGGTAATCAGGAAGCGATTATCAGAAGTGTGCTGCAGGGGAAGAATACTTTTGTGATCATGCCGACGGGTGGAGGAAAGTCTCTCTGTTATCAGTTACCAGCATTAATGTTAGAAGGGACAGCGATCATTATTTCTCCCTTATCGCATTGATGAAGAACCAAGTAGATTCGATTCGCGGATATTCTCAGCGAGATGAAGTGGCTCACTTCCTCAATTCTTCCTTGACTAAAGCTCAAATGAAACAGGTCAAGCAAGATATTACGGATGGCAAAACCAAACTTCTTTTTATTGCTCCTGAGACACTTACCAAGGATGAAAATATAGAATTCTTCCGACAAGTAAATATCTCTTTTGTAGCCGTAGATGAAGCGCACTGTATCTCGGAATGGGGACACGATTTCCGCCCTGAATACCGTCGTATTAGAGCTATGTTGGATGCCATTGGACAAGGTATTCCCGTTATTGCATTGACTGCTACTGCTACACCAAAAGTGCAATCCGATATTCTAAAGAACTTGAATATGGATGCGCAGAGCACTTTTATCTCATCGTTTAATCGAGAGAATCTATACTACGAGGTGCGCCCTAAGGGTAAAAAGGAACAAACCCTTAAGCATATCATCCAGATTATTAAAGGGATGCCTAGTCAGTCGGGTATTATCTATGTGCAAAGCCGTAAGTCTGCCGAGACAATTGCTCAAGTGTTACGAGTTAATGATATTAAGGCTTCTCCCTATCATGCTGGGCTGGATGCCAAAACCCGTAGCAAGACGCAAGATGATTTCCTAATGGAAGAACTGGACGTGATTGTAGCTACAATTGCATTCGGAATGGGGATTGACAAACCCGATGTACGTTTTGTAATTCACTATGATATTCCTAAAAGTATTGAGAATTACTATCAGGAAACGGGACGTGCGGGGCGTGATGGGCTTGATGGAAATTGTATAGCATTCTATTCTTATGCAGATATACTTAAGTTAGAGAAATTTCTTCGTGACAAGCCTGTAGCGGAAAGAGAGATGGGCGCGCAACTCATGCAAGAGGTAATGGCTTATGCGGAAACAACCAGCTGCCGCCGTCGATTCTTATTGCATTACTTCGGCGAGCAATACGATGATTCGGAGTGTACAATATGTGTGACAACTGTCGACATCCGAAAGAAAAAATTGAAGTGAAGGAGGAAGTGGTTAATGCACTTAAAGTCGTATTGGAGCTGGATGAGAATTATGGAATTAAGATTTTGATTGACTTTATATTAGGGCGTGAGACCCAAGAAATGAAGGATTTCCGTTTTGATAAGCGGGAGTTATTTGGGGTAGGGAAAGGTAAAGACCAAAACTTCTGGTCTTCGATCCTCCGGCAAGCCTTACTGAATGATCTTCTTTATAAGGACATCGAAACATATGGTCTTTTGAAAATGACGGACAAAGGTAGAGAAGCTACCTGGAAGATCCTAAGACCATGCATATCCCACTCAATCATGACTATGATGTAGAGGGGATGGAAATCAATGAGCCTGCTCGGAAACGGCAGTTCTAGATAAGAACCTGATGAATCTGCTTAAGGACCTTCGTAGAAGAGAAGCCAAGCAGAAGGGGTACCTCCATATGTGATTTTCCAAGATCCTTCTTTGGAAGATATGGCAACGCAATACCCGATTAGCATGGAGGATATGGCTAATGTACAGGGCGTGAGCATTGGTAAGGCTATGCGTTATGGTAAGGCATTTATCCTGCTTATCAAGGATTATGTAGAGCAGAATGAGATTGTTCGACCTACAGACTTCGTAGTAAAGCAGGTAGCCAATAAGTCTAAGATGAAGGTCAGCATCATCCAGGGGATTGACAGAAAAATGCCTTTGGAAGATCTCGCCGGTTCCAACAACCTCTCCATGGAAGATTTAATGGAAGAATTGGATGCCATTGTAACTTCCGGGACCAAGGTGAATATCGACTACTATCTTGAAGAGAACGTTGATGAGTACTCTAGAGAAGATATCATCGACTATTTTATGGACTCTGACACCGACTCCGTTGAGGAAGCCTATAAGGAATTGCAAGAAGACGATATTACTATCGAAGAGATTCAATTAGTTCGCATCAAATTTCTATCGGATCACGCTAACTAATCCATTATGAAGTTTATCATCATTAATGGGCCCAATCTCAACCTCTTAGGTAAGCGGGAACCGTCTATCTACGGGAATGAGAGTTTTGAAGAATTCTTTGCTCGCCTACAGCAGGAATTCGCCGCGGTGACTGTTCATTATTTTCAGAGTAATCATGAAGGAGAGATCATAGAAAACTGCACGAAGTGGGGTTTATCTATGATGGCATTATATTAAATGCAGGAGCGTTAACGCATACTTCTATTGCGATAGCTGATGCTATCGGAGCCATTAACGCACCGGTAGTGGAGGTTCATATCTCAAACATTCACGCAAGAGAAAGTTACCGTCATCATTCCTACCTTTCGGCAAAATGTGAAGGCTCTATCGTTGGCCTTGGATTGAAGGGGTACGAACTAGCCGTACAGTTTTTCATGTAGAAGCTGTCTAAAATAAATTAGGTATCCATTTTTAGACGGCTTCGTTGAGAAAATCCTGTTCTAGGCAAGTCCTATGGCTTTTTCGGAGGAGCGAGAAAGGTCAAGTCAATAAGCCTCAACTTACGTCTTTTTCCTATCTTATATTTCTTGTATTTGAAAAGCTGGGAGTAGGCATATCCTAGCCCCATCGCCGAACCAGTGACTACTGCATCAGACCACCGATAATTGGTGTCTGGGTTCCATCAGTAGCGGTCCCTATAGCGGCGAAAGCTGACCAAGCTGCTCCAAACAAAGCCAATTGTGCTCCATTCTCCTAGCGGCTGGTTATAATATCGAATGGCCATGATTTCGTCTACCTTTACATAACGGTCTCCAAAAACAATGAGATTACTGTCTATATTAAAGTCCTCAATGACACCGTAAGTCCAGGCCTTGGATCCGCGGAGTAAGTACTCTAGACCTTCACCTTTAAAGATCTTTTTGGTTTTGACACGCCCTGAGGTTTCGATCTGCATTACCCTTTGGCCAGTCAAGCAAATGGGAAAAGGAGAATAAGAAAAGCAGGTAAGGGTGCTTCATGTAATTGGTTTTAAGTTGTCGTAACGCTCAAATCGAGACAGATTTGAGTGTAGCGGCTTATAAGTATAAGGGTTATTGTGTCCTCATACTTACTATTATAACAAGTATATTAATTGAAAGATCAATAAGTTGCTTGAGAGGTTGGTTTGGCTATGCTGAATTCATAGATCAGCTCTAGCGCTGGCTGGACTTTCTACACTTCTTGGAGAGGCGATACAGTAATTGTTGCATTGCTTCTCGCACCGTTTCGTACTCAGGCATTTCCCTACCCGTATAAATAATCATCATCCCCAGCTGTTGAAGATCAGAAGGAAGGCTATGGTAAAATGTTGATTTTTCTAAGCGATAAGTTTCGCGAATTAACCTGCGGATTCTATTGCGATTGCTGGCTCTTTTAAACTTCTTTTTGGGGACAGTCAGGGCAAAACGGACCGGACTTTCACCAGAAGGATGATCCAACTCCATCCACACCACTCGCAAAGGAAATTGCCCAAAAGACTGGCCGCCTTTGAACAGTTGTTCAATAGCTTTTCGGCTCTTTAGTTTTTCCTCCTTCTTAAAGGTGAAGGATTTTTTATTCATTTTTAATTAATTGATAGTCAGTTGTATATGTCCTTTTCGGTAAAAAAGTAAAGTAAGTTTATGGAATTTGACAGGATCCAGCGTCTTACCTTTATCTATTAAATCATTAATTATCAAAATCCATTTCTTATGGACAAGAAAAACGTGCTCTCACAAAGATTAAACACCTTATCAAGAACTTACTTCTTTGACGTCAAGGAAAGCGCCAAGGTAATCCTTATCTAGTGGTAACAGAAAGTTACAAACAAAAAGATAAAGATACATTTACCCGCAATAGTCTAATCCTCTTCGAAGATGACTTGCCAAAATTTATAGACATGCTCAATACAGTGGCTAGTGAAATTGGCACTGCTACTGAGGCTCAAGAGGCTAATAGGTAGAATAGAGGAGGTTGCTTGGGTTCTAGTTTAAAGTGGCCTCCTTTTGCAATACATTGCTTATCGCTATATCTCTGAAATGGAAAAAAACATCAGTTTACCCCGTCTGTATAACAATAATCTCCCTATTACCGCATGGGCGGAAGCAGATAGACCTCGTGAAAAAACTCCTGCGTCAAGGAAAGAAAAGTCTATCTGATGCCGAATTACTAGCCATTCTTTTGGGATCAGGAAGTAGATCTCAATCTGCAGTTAGTCTTGCGCAAAGTATATTATCGGATCTTCAACAAAACCTACATACACTTGGTCGTTGTAACCTCCTTGAGCTCAAAAAGTTTCCTGGTATTGGTGATGCCAAGGCGATTACCATTATGGCTGCTTTAGAGTTGGGGCGGCGCTTGCAATATGCTCATATGGAGAAAGTCCAACAAATAAAATGTAGCCTGGATGCCTTCCAAATAATGGCGCCCATAGTTGCTGACCTAAAGCAGGAGGAATTTTGGATTATCCTTTAAATCGTGCTGCAAAAGTATTAGATCACGTACGGGTGAGTCAAGGAGGTACTGCCGGGACAGTCGTAGATGCAAAGGTCGTATTTCTTCGAGCGCTGGAAGGAGAAGCATCATCTATCATTCTCTGTCACAATCATCCATCAGGCACCTTGTCTCCTAGTCAACCTGATAAAGATCTGACCAAGAAATTAGTACAAGCAGGAAGACCATCGATATAATGGTGTTAGATCATCTGATCGTTACAGAAAAGGGATACTATAGTTTTGCCGATGAGGGCTTACTATAGGAGAGGAGTGGTGTGAATTTCTCCTCAGGTTTATTCAAGTAATGCCAATTGAGTGTGAAATTTACACGATAGGTCCAAAAGTATGATAATGGGTTAAGATATCTGGTTAATATTTGTTAAGCCTCTTAATTGGAAATATCTTCAGCATTTTGAACCTTTGCGTTTCAAAATACATTTCTATTGAATGGGAAATAGCCAAGAAAAGAAGATCCAAATAAGAATAAGTTTGATTTTTTCTTGCTGAAGCGGTTATAAAGCTAGCTAGACCGTACCGTTTAGTTTTTGCCTTGGCCGGTGTCTTGGCTGTTGTGTTGGCCCCGTTGGCCACTATGCGCCCTTTCCTGATTCAGAAGATGGTGGATGACTATATTTTTGTCAATGACATTAAGGGATTGACGAATATCGCCATTCTTATATTTGTACTATTGATTGCCGAAACCATCTTGCGATACATTTTCAACTATAGTGCGGGATGGTTGGGGCAGTCTGTGATTCGAGATTTGCGGGTTAAGGTATTCCAACACATTACTCGCCTCAGGCTTACCTTTTTTGATCGAACTGCTATTGGTACTGCTACCACACGAACCATCAATGATATTGAGACTATCAATACAGTATTCTCACAAGGGGTGATTACGATCATAGCAGATATTCTTACCCTGATCGTAGTACTGTCTATCATGTTTATACGAGTTGGCAACTCACTCTCATCTGCCTAACTACTATGCCTTTTCTAATGGTAGCCAGTTATATTTTCAAGGAAAAGGTGAAGAAGTCATTTCAGGTTGTTCGCACGCAAATATCAAAAATGAATGCTTTTTTGCAAGAACGGATCACCGGCATGAGAACCGTACAGATCTTCAATGCAGAAGCAGATGAGATGGCAAAATTCAAAAGTATTAATCGGTCATATACCAAGCCAACCTGGATTCGATATTATATTATGCCGTTTTTTATCCGGTAGTGGAGATTATATCAGCTGCATCCCTTGGCCTTATGGTATGGTGGGGTGCTCAACAATCGCTCTTGGAAAACGGCGTAACACTAGGAGCCCTGGTGGCTTTCCCTATCTATCTTAATATGTTATTCCGGCCGATCCGAATGTTGGCTGATAAATTCAATACTTTGCAGATGGGATTAGTAGCGGCGGAAAGAGTCTTTACGCTGCTCGATAGACAAGAAGTTATCAAGGATGAGGGGCAATTGAAACCAGAAAAACTGGCAGGGGAAATTTCTTTTGAAGATGTATTCTTTGCCTATATAGAGAGAGACTATGTGCTAAAAGGAGTGAGCTTTGATATCAAGGCGGGAGAAACACTGGCTATTGTGGGGGGAACCGGATCTGGAAAGACGACAATTATTAATATCCTCAATCGCTTTTATGATATTCAAAAAGGAGCGATCAAAGTAGATGGACAAGATATTAGAGATTACGAATTACTAGCCTTCAGAAAAAGGATCGCAGTTGTTTTGCAGGATGTTTTCTTGTTTTCGGGCACTGTTTTGGAAAATATCACCTTGCGTGATGAGCAATTTAGCCGAGAAGAAGTGATCGCTGCTGCCAAATTAATAGGAGCAGATCGATTATTGAGAAGCTTCCTGGAGGGTATGATTATAAAGTCATGGAGCGAGGAGCTTCCTTGTCCATGGGGCAGCGCCAGTTAATTTCTTTTGTCCGAGCCCTTGTTTTTAATCCGGATATCCTAATCTTGGATGAGGCTACTTCCTCCATTGATCCAGAAACGGAGTCCGTCATTCAATTTGCGATTGAAACCTTAATTGCCAAGCGAACATCTATTATTATTGCCCACCGCCTGTCCACTATTCGTCACGCCAACAATATCTTGGTGCTTGATAAAGGTGAGATTAAGGAATTTGGACCCCATGAGCAGCTGCTAAGGTCGAAAATGGTCACTATCGAGAATTGTATGAAATGCAATTTTTACAAATGGCGGAAGAAGATTCCTAGGGAAAGTTAAAAGTGACTAACCTTACGGATCAGAAAAAAGCCATCGTCACCTTGTTTTTGATAAAGAGGCATTAGCACGTAGCCATCGGTTGAAGCTTTTACTGGACCATGTCGGTCATAAGCAAGTACTTCTCCTTCACGAACAGCCTGGAAGTTGAGATAACAGGTTCCATTTTGAAATCATCTCCTTCTTTGATGGTATGACAATTAATTAACTCTGTGACCTTAGGCAGGTGCCTGGAATATTCGATCAATAATTCATCATGCCGGTTTTCAACATCTTCCGATCTAACACAGCCAATGGTACGCATACAATTGGTGATAGCAGCAATGGCTCTGTTGACGGATAGTGGCTCTTGATGCTGGCCAGATTCAAAGCAGACAGCTACTGTATCGGGTTCAAAATTATGATTGTTGAAATAATGGAGAGTGGTCCCTCTAATGCCAGCCAATAGGCCCTTTACTACTGGAGCATGTAGTTCGACTCCGATACGTACACTTTCATGATCGTCGGTAGCTACGGAAAAGATCCCTCCGGTAGCGGTTGTCGTATGTAAATCTAACAGAACGAGCTTTTCGGGCTGATAAGAAGAGACCTCTTCTTCGATGAGATTGATTAGTTCTTTGATCTCTTGCTCCTCTGGAGCGAGGGCGTGACTGGGGAGTTTCTTGCATTTGGTTACCGTGTCCATTGTCCATTGGCGATTTAGATCTTTTCGATAAACCGCTTTCCAGCCCTGATGGCTTTCAAATTGCCCCGTAGTCCCAATAACCTCCCTTTAAAACCAAACCTAGGGTTGGTAATGGGCTCTACCTCTAGCATCTTGAACATGAGTTCCAAGGCATGGATACCTGCTGGTTCATTCCCATGAATGCCAGCCAGACAAATAAGTAAAGGACCTTTTTGTTTGCCACTGTACCGCCCTATAATTCTTCGCATAGCTTTTACTGTTTCCCAAATCCGATGTATTGCAAATTTGCAAAAATCAAACTTATAAAATTGGGAAGTAAAAATGAGAAAAAAGGCAATAAAATGACAGGCAGAGTGGATGCACTCTGAACGACCATAATTTCCCTTCAGATGATCATTACTAGAACGATTCAAAAAAATAAACTGGGATCAAATTTGCACAGGGATGAAAGGTGCTGTTCGATAGGGTGAAGTCTCTGACGTAAACTCTTAGCCTAGGAATGAATGGCTAAGCAACAGCACTTGCAGGTTTAGGTTGAACTTTTTGAAGTCGAAGTTCCAAATATTCTGCACGAAATCCAGCATCTTGCAAAATTTGCATTTCAGGATGGTGGGCATAACGTGCATGGCTACATGGCCTCCGGTGTAACTAAGTGCTTTCTGTAGAACTGTTGCATCGTGTCTTCTTTTTCCTGCAGATCGGCGTGTACTGCTGCAAAAACAAAAATGTGATCAGGGCTATACCCCTCCATGCCCGTGCGATTGGCAACTACGCAGGCAACGATCTCATTCTCAACTTTAGCAACTAACACAAATCCGCCAAAAGAAGGCTTCAGTTTCAAGGCGTAATCAATTGCGTCTCGAATGTGCTGTTCATTTGAATCGTTAACATGATCTCTTAGGAATCTAATTACGGCACTGGCTTCTCTGAGACTAATCCCGGAAAAGGCGTTGTACAGGACTGTAGTGAATTCCATTTGTACGTGATTTTCAAAGTAAAAGTGCTGATCTTCTTTTCAACACCGTAATAAAAATAAGGGAAAAAAAGCTCTACCTCCAAATATTTACAGCTAATTCTGTATTAAAAACGGTATAAATATGTTTCTAAGCGGCTCTTAACCGTGAGAAAGCGGTTAATGAGCTATCCGCTAGCTCTCTATGGATGACTACTGGGGGTATAAGAATAGGTTAGTGAAATCGTTGCCACTATCACTGCTTGTAATTCAGGGACTTAGCTTCATTATAAGCTGAGGTGTCTAAATTACAGCTGATTTTGTCAGCGTTTTTTCAATAGGTAGAGGTTTCAGGTGCGATTGAGGGATGGACTGTAACTTTGGAAGTACTTTAGCGTTCAGGAAATATAAGCTGAGCTTCCAATTGAATGAGATCTATTAACGATGGTATAGGTTCTAAAAGTATATTCTAAACAAGTTTATCAAGAAAAATTATACGCTCTGAGGCAATTTTAGAGTCAGCTTTCCAAAATAAGCGTGGTTCGATTTTTATGCGTGACAAGGCTTCGGCCTGCCAAAATAAGCATGAGATAGCGCTTTAGAAATGAGTTAAAGCTGAGGTAGGAAAATTGCCAGAAAACTAAAAACTTAATATGAACACTTGTCCTTCTTATTTTCCATACTGTTATTTGCCGCTTGGCAGAAACCAGTAACTTCCTCCTGCAAAGCAAGATAGACCCTAGTATTGTTTCCAGTTTACAATCTGAAAATTCAGTAGAATTTATTGTGCTCATGAAGGAGCAAGCTGATCTAACTGGCGCCCGTTTTTTACGGAGTAAAACCGCCAAAGGCTCACTTGTATTTAATGCTTTGCAGCAAAAAGCAAAGGATTCCCAGAAAAGGGCTAGAGCAATTCTGGATCGGTCTGGCGTTTCTTACCGCTCGTATTTTGTGGTGAATGCCATTACGCGAAAGGAGAATGGCTCTAATTGAAGAGTTGGCCCAATTACCCGAAGTGGCACAGGTCCAACCAATCCCTGGGTTAAACTAGATGAGCCAGAATACCGCGGCAATCATCAAGGGAACGCCAGAAGCCTAACCTGGGGACTGTCAAAAACAGGAGCGGATCAGGTGTGGGATCTCGGGTATCGAGGCCAAGGCGTAGTTGTGGCAGGCCAGGATACAGGTACGAGTGGGAACACCCTTCGATCAAAGACAAATATCGAGGCTGGGATGGTAATACTGCCAATCACAATTACAATTGGCATGATGCCATCAGAGAAATCAACACCTTACATAATGATGATACTATCCTTGCCTCCAATAACCCCTGTGGGCTGAATTCCATCGTTCCTTGTGATGATCATAGCCATGGAACACATATCACTGGAACTATGGTGGGAGATGATGGACAAGGTAATCAAATTGGTTTAGCTCCAGGATCGCAATGGATCGCTTGTAGAAATATGGAGAGAGGTTGGGGATCTCCGGCTTCTTATATTGAATGTTTTGAATTCTTTTTGGCTCCGACCAATCTAGAGGGAAATAGCCCGGACCCAAATCGTGCGCCACATGTTATCAATAATTCCTGGGGATGCCCTCCAGTTGAGGGATGTAATGAGGGGAATTTTGCCACTATGGAAACCGTAGTCAATAACCTAAAGGCAGCGGGAATAGTAGTGGTAGTTTCTGCAGGAAATAGCGGGAATGGTGGCTGCGGAAGCGTAGATAGTCCAGCTGCAATTTTTGAGAATTCCTTTGTAGTCGGAGCAGTACGATCCAATGATACGATTGCTAATTTCAGCAGTAGGGGAGTGGTGACGGTGGATGGTAGCCTACGAATAAAGCCAGATGTTTCTGCGCCTGGGGTTGGCGTTCGATCTGCTGTACGCGGTGGAGGATATGCTACCTGGAATGGAACTAGTATGGCAGGGCCTCACGTAGCAGGTCTAGTAGCCTTGATCATTTCAGCCAACCCGGCTTTGGCTGGACAGGTGGAAACGATCGAACAGATTATCGAGGAAACCGCAGAACCTGCTTATTCTCGACATACTTGCGGAGATATTGCACCAGATGAATTTCCGAACCCCATTACGGGTCACGGCCAAATCAATGCCATGGCAGCGATACAAAAAGCGCTTACTATTTCCAGTGATGATGAACCTTTAGCAGGACAGCAGTGCATGTTTTTCCGAATCCAACAGCAGATAAATGACCTTTGACATGGATACATTGCAAGGGGCTGTGCAATTGCAATGGTTTAACGGTGCAGGGCAGCATATCAGAAATGAAAACTGGGAATCTGCTCCTGGCTTGTTTAAAACAGTAGACATTTCCGTATTTGCAAAAGGAATCTATTGGTATAGAATTGCTGTCGCAGGTCAGATCTTTAGCGGGAAGGTGATCAAGGATTAGATTACTCACAGTATCCGAGGTTTTCATTTCCGGAAGACCTCGGATATTCTATTGGGTTTCTGGTTCTTTCTTTATGGACACTCTTTGTATCATGATTAAGAACCCAATGGCTATGGCTACTCCAAACCAACCAGGCCATTGCCAGATCGCTTGCCAATTATGGGAGCCATCGGTGTACGCATATCCTTCAACGACATAGCCTGCAACATAGGAGCCGATAAAGGCTCCAAAACCCATGGTAACAAAAGTGATAAAACCTTGTGCGGTGCTCCGCATATGAGAGGGGACTTGTCGGTCGATGAATATCTGACTACTCAAGAAGAGAAATTGTACGCAATACCATGTACAAGAATAGCGACATATAGCATCCAATGCAGATGCGGCACACCTCCCCAAGCAAACAATAGATAACGACTTCCCCAGATAAATAAGCCGATAGCAATAATATAGCGGAGCCTCACTTTTGCAAAAACCAAGGTAAGACCAGCATAACTCCTACTTCCGTAATTTGCCCTAGAGTCATTTTCCCTGCCGCATTATTAATCCCAATTTCATTTAAAAAAGGATTGACAAAACTATAGTAGAAAGAAGAAGGGATCCTAATTAGAGCTAGGGCAATAATTAGTATAAGCACCTCTTTTTTGACGTAAGAGCTGTAAGACTTCCTTTCCGAAAACATCTCGAAGCGAGAACTTGCCGGGTTGAGGTTGAGGAGGAGTGGGGGGCAGACTCAGGCAATAGAGGCCATGTACAAAGGAAAAGGCTGCAGAGATTCGTAAGGGCAGAACCTCTTTTTCTATCTGGAGATAACCGATGATTAGGCCCGCTAAAATCCAGGATATACTACCCCATACTCGGACTCTGGGAAAATCCTTGGTCGCATCTTTTACATGATGCAAGGATAAAGAGCTGGTTAGGGTAAAGGTGGGCATATACAGGAGCGTATATAGAATAATCATGGGGTAAAACCATTCGAACTTGGTCAGGTAGGACGTAACCCA